>VRLP01003815.1:0-58013 GCA_009660295.1 Lophius piscatorius | reverse complement strand
GCATAATATGGATCCCCCCCTCTGGAGGTGGTTTCATGTGACAGATTTAACTTTTCCCCCCCACCGGCCGAAAATCACTTTTAAAGTTTTTTTTCTTCGGGTTTTCTGTGCAAAAAAACCCCCCCCCCCCCCCCCCCCCTTTTATGTCGCAGCCAACGGTTGTAATACATGGCTCCCCCAGCTAAAAATCCCTCTCTGGGGTAAAAATCAAATTTTTGGTACATTTTGTCTCTCCAACTGTGCCAAATGGAGAGTGCTTTTGATCCTATCTTATTTTGTTTCATTTGTGTCATATCTGATGCTGCAGTCGTCAAAGAGTTTCAGAACAAATTCATTACTGTTTTATGGTGTTACTGTAATATAATGATGTTACAGCCTTTTACATTTTTTTTTTAAAAAGATTAAGCATTTTTTTGTAGCATTTTACGTGTTACATTTCACACACACATAGTAATAGGAACACTGTTATTGACATTAAAAATGAGTTTCATTGCACTTCCTCTTTATCTATGACCTGATCTCCATTCGATTTGTTCCCTGTATCCTCAAATTGTGACATCGAAGGGCAATTGCACAGCATTTGTAATAAATTGTCCTATCTCCAACATCTCTCCTTTCTGTGATAAGGCAAATGCCGAAACGTTAGCAGGAGTTAAAAATAAAGACCTAAAAAAATGGTGGAACTGAGATCTGCCATTTCTGCACTGGAATTTAGTTAGTGGTACCCTTTATATTTCTATGCTCCCTGAAAATAATTTATTTTAGGTCTCACCTATCCAAAGACACTAGTGTTGTACAAATACTTTGGTGTACCTATAGTTGGAGCTATTTTAACTTTATTTTGGGAAATACAATTCAGACAAGGCTTCACATAAATAACAATTTGATAGGTTTTTGTTGACAGTTTCAGAAATATAAGTGAGATGTGTAAACGTGGTAGGCAAAAACCATTGAACAAATTAATAATCTTCATCTTAGTCATATACATTGGTGCTAAAGATTTTATGTTGTGTAATATTCTTTGCATGCATTATTGTATAATCCCAGCCATCAATGTTTGTTTTGTATACTGAGTGTTCTGTGCGTAAGCACAATGTTAAATGTATGGCTTTACAGACATTAACCATGGTTATCTGGAGAGTCCTATTTTTTTGGCACATTAAAGCACTTGAGGACTTGCTTAATATAATTATGTAATGTTATTCAACCAAAAAAGTCCAATAAGCATCATCATTTTCTAAAAACAACTTTTACCAAAAGGTTGAGCTAATCTAATTAAAATTGACCTTTAATTTTCCATGAAATACAAAAATGTCATGAAATGATTTGAAGTCTGTTTCCCCCCCTCTGTTACTGTTTAAAAAGATGCTTGACCAAACGATATTGTTTTATGGCAAATTTATAGTATCTACCATATTAAATTGATAAATGTCCCAAAGAAACAAAATATGTGAAGAGTGTTTTTTTTCCATGGCTTTCTTTTCTTGGTGGGGCCATTTAAGCGTTAAGAATATGCATCCACGGGTTTTCTGAAGAACAGCATTCCTTCCCGTTTGTTCTCTCTGCATGCAGAGAATTTATTTACAGCACAATTAATAGCATACACCTGTGTGGTCGCCACAACATCCATTTTTCAATTTGTTCGCGGCTAGCATTCAATCCTTTCCCCCGCACTGAATAAACTTATTCCAGGTCAGACATCTAGCAGACTAAGTGATGCTTTGTGTTGTCTCAGCAAGTGCTCACTTTCAACAGTTGCTGGCTCTGCTGACGTGTGAACCTGCCAAGCAAATTCAACATTGTTTGATATGTGGATGCAGGCTCCTCTCCGGGATGTTTTTTTCCCCTTGTTTTTAACAATAATTTGGTTGCTATTCATGACTGGGGAAGTGACGGCCGCCAGCACCTGAGCAGAGTTTGAATCCTCCCCGGTTATTGCTGCACTCAGACACAGAGGAAGAGCAGTGTCCCTGTCTCTCAGTGTTTCTGGCAGAGGCACCGAGCAAAATCAAATGCAATAAAAGCTTGTCTGGATTAGACTCGGTAAGCAAGAGAAGAGCCTTTAATTGCTGCGGCTTTGTACGGCTTCACAAAGAGACGGCATTGCTAATCTGTAGCTCAAGGGTGAATGTTTGAGAGGAAACAAGCAAAGATGTAAAGAGAGGTGGAGGAGAAAGAAAGGAATCTCAGGAAGGAGGTTTTCAATAGAGTTGGTGATAAAGACCAGCACTGTTTAAATTAGCTGCTGCTGATTGCTTAATTTGTTTCCAATGATGACATAAGCCTGCAAGTTTGAATCAGATGGCTTCACATTAGTCAGGACTTTTCTCCTGATGGTTAGGGGAGCACTTGAACGTCTTTCTAGATGCATTATTTTCCGTATTTTGGCCTTCAGATCAGTCAGTATTGATAACACTGTGCTCAATAAGGGAACCGCATAGTTTTCGGTGATCTGTGTCAACATGAGCACAAAGTCTGCCGAAGACTTTCTTTAGTCAGGTGATCATGAAATCCAAGAAAGTCCAGTCGTTTTTTTAGTGTACGTGAAAAGTTTTGGAGGTGTGTATTTTTATTTAGCAAATTAATCGGTACTTTAAGCATTTGAATACTTTTTTCTATATTTTTCTTATGGATTTGGTTAAAATTATTTTAAATAAAAGACTTACAGGCAAGCGTCTGATGAGAAAGTGCGACATAGATAAAAAGGGAGAAAACGACCAACTGTTTGTTGTGCTACACAGTCTCATAATGAAATTATTGTTAATATACTGTAACTAGACTGCAGCATTAAAGCTCTGCACGGGATCAAAAATGCATATTCTCACTGATTTAGTCCAAATTTGGTGCATAATAATCAACTCAAGGAGATCTTGTATATGTCAAATATCACTGTAATAGGTCATATGTTACTTGGAAAGAGATTCTTCCATTTTGTTTTTTTACAACGTATTTTGGACATAACCGCACATTTAATTGGAGGAGATCAATCGTGAATTGCTTGTACAATGCAGGGGATTAGAGGCTTTCGTGGGATATGTCCTTGCCGTCAGGGACTTAAGTGAGCTGACTGAGGGGAACAATGAAAATCATCAGGAAGTGATAACATATCGGAGGTCACACAAAAAAGTTAATTTTTAACACCAATTAACACCAAAAAGGGGAGAAAACTCCTCAAAAGAAATGTATGATGTATCAAACCTGTCATTTTACAGAAGATTCCTTCACTGCACCAAAGAAATGTGTTTATTTTTCTCTTTATCCGCAATCTGTTTTTATTGTCACCTTCAACAAGTTGCTTAACTTTTCCAAACTGTCTCATCTTCTGCGAATTTTCTGACCTGCTTAAATTAGATTTTGCCTTTATAAAAGGCCCTCTTAAACTTGTCATTTCAAACCTCTTGCTGCTGGGTAAAATTTTAAAGAGATTCTAGATATTTCTCTTACATGTGGCTGCATACTGTGTACGTATCAGTGATTTTGGTTGTTTCACTGGCTTCATGCAAGTCAGCAGGTCCCGATCCAGCCCAGACCTCCTGAATGTGTCTGGAAAACATCCTGCTCTGTAGTAATTTAACAGATTACATAGTATTTGCTATAAATAAGCAAATAAAATGAATGACCAATGGGCAAAGCAAATGTTGAATCACTTTCATAGTTTGGACTCATTCCGTTCCTTCATCCATAAAGATCGATACTATCGCCACCAGATCGTTCAGTGGTTGTACAAAGAGTGATCAGATAAACTCTACAGCAGCTTAGTCAGCGTTGCTGTTTAATCAGTGGCATTCATCTCACTGATAGACGGGTAAGTGTTCTTTGGTTGATGGACCCTCTACCTCACCTATCTTCTATCCCATAGAGGATACTGCAAATTATATTTAACTGAGTAACAGTAGAATGACTTTTGTAAATTTCTGTTTGTTTAATAGTCCTAGTTCTATCTGTGTTTCTTTTTTTAACCTCCGCCAAGGAGGTTAGGTTTTCACTCCTGTGCGTTTGTCTTTGTTTGATGTTTTGTTTTTTTATGAAGGTTACGGAAAAGCTACGGACGACCTTACATGAATTTTACCCATAGGTAGGTAGGTTTTAGCATATTCTGGATGTGATTATATTTTGGTGACGTTACATTTTTTGCAGCATCTAAAATAAAATAATGAGCTGTTGGGAGTAGTGACATGATTGCTTTGATGTTCCTTTGAAGGGGGAACTTGGGGCTCAGTGGGCTTAACAAGACGCTGAAGAGGAAGGCGCTAGAGACGACCGTCTACAGAGAAATTGAGAGATACTGAGAAGCTTTGTTGCAGTTGTTGGTAAATTGAGAGGCTGGCAATAACTCAGACATTAATGGAGACTTTTTTAGGAATTTTTCCTTATACTAGTGATGAAGTAAAGTCTTCTGATCATTTGAAAAAGGATTTAACTCTAGAAGTCTCAGTTGTCTTTCTCTAATGTATGGGATAAGTAAAGACAGATCGGTTAGAAATGTCAGGGCCCTTCAGGTTATCTTGCTTCCTTCAAACAGAACGCTGCATGAATCATACGCAAGACATAACATAAGAAACGACTTCAGACAAAAATGGGGCCAAGACAGTATTTTCATTTCTGTAAGGCCTAAGGTACTGTTGTGCCTTGGCAGAGGTTTGAACTCTGAGTGCTTTTTTCTAATTTGTATTATATTCATTTATCCTTTATTTAATTAGGTAGAAAGATGAAAAACGTTTTAGGTCCTGCTTAAGACAGAAGCTATTATAAACAGGCTTGCAGACATATAGACTTTATTCTTTGCCGGGGTTGGGATGTGATATTCCAAAGTCCTTCTCCCCAGCAACACTCTCCATCTCATCCTTGGGGATCGTGAGTTGTCCCAGGCCAGATGAGATGTATGGCACTTCCAAGTTCTGGGTCTTCCCCAAAGTCTTTTCCCATTTGGACATGCCTAAAGAACCATCAAAGAAGGGCATCATGATCAGATGCCTGAGCCACCTAAACCAGGTCCATTTGACATGGAGGAGCAGCGCTCCACTCTGAGCTCCTTCTGAACGTCCCAGCTCCTCACCTCATGTTTAAGGCTGAGCTGAACCATCCTATAAGGAAACCCATTTCAGCCACTTGTATCCTTGACCTCAGTCTTTCGGCCTCTACCAGAGGTCATGACCAAAAGTTAGGGAGGGAACGTGGATTGACCGATAAGTTAAGATATTTGCAGAATTAAGAATCAGCCCTTCCATCACAACACCATCATTACTGCTGATGCTGCACCAAACCGCAGCACAGACATATAACTAAAAATATATATAAAAAAAAAAACAGAACAATACCAAAATCAGTTAATGTCACAAGTTATCAACTTCAGGGATAAATTAGGAGTTGTGTGACTCAATCCAAACATCTACAGTCAGATATGGCAAGGTCATCTAAGACCTAAGACAAATCGATCCAGTGAGACAAGCTCCCGGACATGAAGGTCGTGCCACTGATTCCAGGCAGAGGAAGTAGAGCACTTCAATTATCTTTTTCAGAACTTGATGGACACACGGTGGGAAAAAGTCCTGAGAGCGATGATGGTTAAGGTCAATTTCTTTGGAAAGATGTAGATCAGGAGATGAGACAGAAACTAGCACTCTAAAGATGTAAGCGGTGATGTCTAAGAGCAGAACAGACGGATCATCCATTGCAAGCATTAAAAAAACAACGGTAGCACTTTATCATTCTATGCTGAAAAAGAAAAAATGCTAACCTAGAAAAAATGATTACTAAATGTATTGATTTGGTCAACAACTTAAATTTATATTTAATAGGTGGGGTATATGCCAACACATAGAAACCAACAACCTTCCTAATAGTTTTAATCATTCACATTCACAAATATTAGTCCCTGTTTATACTTTTTCCCCCAAAACATATTTAAAACCGAGTGGACAACGAGACACATCGCTAAATAAGTGCAAACGACCTCCAAGACACATTGTGATCCGATCACTCAAACCACTCACCGAGGTGGTTTGGGATGCATTTCACCACGTATCTTTTGTCATGTAAACATTAAAGATGTTTCAAAAGCTAATATAAATGTATGGACTATTCGAAATTTTGAGAGTTCGAACCTTTGAACTTTCCGGTCACTTTTGAGAGTGACCAGAAAAACTCCACTCTTCGGTGCTTCTGCCAAAAGAACCACTACAACCAGCCCTGATTAGGTATTTTCCTGTTCTGTTCTTGTCGGAGACAAATCAGGACACATTAAGTTGTCAAGTAGCCCGTGCTAGCTAGCTAAAGAAATCTTGTGCTTGACTGATAACTACATAGAGGAAGCGAAGAAATGGTCAGTTGGAAACATTCCGAAACGCATGATAGACACAGGTGTAAACGACAATTTGTCTCACTGTCCACTTGTGATCCAAATGGATAATGCATTCTAAAACCAAGTCTAAAAATGGCCTTAGAGCCAACGATTCATGTTATTGAAGTTTGTGAGGAAGCCCGAGCAGAGTATGCTAACTCAAGACAGAGGCGCCTGGTCAGGATTCCGAACCTCTAACTGTACTTTACTGAACATAGATCAATATACGCCAGAGACAAATCTAAAAATAGGCTTTAGATAAATGGCACGTTTGTTTCATTCCTGTTTTTATTTTTCTGCAGACAGGATTCAGTAAATAGAAATCAGACAAGTCTCAGTTTGTGATATTTTCCTGTTTAAGTCTGAGTAAACAGTCTAAGGTGTCACAGTCTGGCTGTAGACATCGAGGTATGCTGTAGGGTACCAGGGAGAGAACGTCTGCTGCTGACATTCTGCTTCCCCTCTCATCTAGTGCTAGAAAAACTGGCAGGGCAGTCTTTTAAAACAGAGCATCGCCTGTCTTCTCTCTGAGCAGCAGATCAATGCATCTTCTCTGATACGGGCTGTCGCTGCCTATTGATCCACTTTGCCTCGTCTTTGTCCTTGGTCATTATGGAGATGAGAGAGCGACCTTCTCCGTAGGTGTCAGAGTGGAAAGGAGACTTTTTAACAACTCTCAAAGGAATGACGGTTGTATATACTCAGACTGTTGGACTGACAGCACTGGTTAGAATATTTTCTATGAGTTAACTGAAAACCAATGCTGTAGGAACCTTTATTAATAAAATATAATATATATATATATATTGTATTAATATCAATGATGCCATGGAACAGATGGTGCAGAGGAGGAATCTGTTCAGGCTACTGTATATTCCATCTACTTAAAGAAATAGATGTCTTATTCATGAGTATATAAATAAGTAAATATATAGTGTACATAGATATTCTAGTGCACTTTACACTAGTATCGATACATCCACAAGATGGCATGGAGGAGTCAAAGGTACTGACCACATCATAAATTGCACCAGGAGGACAGATTTTTTCATATCATCTTTTTGTCTTTGTCATGTTTGTATTTAATTCCTGTATCCTCTTCAAATCGTGACTACACCGCTTCTAATGATTTCTAATGTGCCGTTCTGTTTAATTTGCATCCATAAGCTACACAATTACGTACAAACATAAAGCAGTATATGGTTTGATCCTTATTCGTCTTTGACCATGAATGAGCCTTTATCTTGTGCATTTTGTTGATGGTCTTATTTTGAAAGTTAATTTCTCCTTGTAATCTTTTATACCTTTGATCCCCTCTTTCGTTCCCTCCTGTTTTGATTGTGGCTTGTTATCCTCTGATTCCCAGTATATTTAGTCCATGTAAATCCCGCTGCTGTTTGAGTCTGTTGTCAATCTATGAACCCAACAGAGTTATTTTCTATAAAAGGTTACTCGGTTTATTTGCTTGTTCCGTGGATTTTTGTCTTGTGGAGTTTTGATTAGTTGACTTTTTTTTTAGGATTCCCTGTGCACTAAACTTGTCGCCTGCTTTATAGACTCTATTCGTGCCATCGCACTTTGGAATCCGTTTATATGGCAAGTTATAATAATTTCATAATCATCTGACCACAATTATTTGACTTAAATGCAATTATTTTGCATAATTACGACATGATTACATTACAATCATTTGATTGAGTTTATTACCAATCGGGTCTCTGCCCTGAACAGTAGCATGGAATTCCCCCATTCGGCGTCTGCATACTGGTAGTGGTGGCTGATGACTCTGCTGAGGTTGATGAGGCTGATGGATCTGCGAGGAGCATGAGGGTGTGAGGCAGATTGGATGGATGAGGCTGCTTGAATGAGTGCAGCTTATATAGATGTATGCCCCAGACGATGAAGATGGTAAGTGAGACTGAGCAGGTGTGGAAGTTGAGGATAATGGAGTGGAACGATAAGTAACTCTGGCCCGAGTGTGCAAGAAGATAAGTCTTTCTGACTGACGTTTTGATAGATTTCCATTAGGTGTCTGCACAAACTCGACATAATACTAAATTTAACACTCAATTTAAAAGCATTAATATCTGATTCATTCAGAAAAACAGACCTTTTTCATTCTCTGCTGAATTCAATTAACAATATTCAATATGTAGTAGCAGTGTAGTAGCAGTAGCAGTGTTGTAGCAGTGTTGTAAGCAGAACAACCTCATCATCAGGCACCACCCGTTTTAGGCTCTTTTAATTTTTTTTTTTATAAAATGGTTCTAACAATGTTTTTGTGTAACTAAAATGAAATGCCCTTGAAGAAGAAAAAGCTGTGCGTTAAAGTGTTTTTTGAACACTACTGTGGTTTTTCATGAGTGCTGGTAAACTATAGCTGCTATTATTATGATTGCATGATTGAGTGTTCCTAGTTGTAGTTGTCAGATGCAGGATCAATACAATGAGGGGAAACATTAAAGTGGGAAAGGGTCTTCCATAGACAACGCAGGATTAAGAGCCTGGTTGGTATTCAGGAGGAGTCAGATAACGTCTTCACAATCAATTCTGCCTCACATAAAAGTAAAGTCTCAATTATGCCGTGTTTTTACATGACTTATGCCTTAAAACCATTCTTACCTGATTTCTCTATTTAAATCCAATTTTTCTCAACAGGCTTATATTTTAAGCAGACTATTTTTCATAATTATCCCTCTTGTACTAAATGTGTGACACAAAACGGATATCTATGAATTATTTTTGTTGCTCATTCATCCCAACTCCAAATAAAGTCAGCACTTCTCTCTATTCAGACATCATTTATGAGAAAAATACAGATATCAATTAAATTTTCATTACATTTCTTTTATTCAAAGACTATACTGAAAGTATAATGGCACCATTTTATCTGCAGCATTCTGAAGTCATGAAAAAACAACGTTGTATGTAAGAGGGGACTATAATAAAATAATCTGCTTACATGAATGAGTTGATAGACTTTTTTTTTTCTATTCAATAAGCAATTGCTCATGTTTTTATGTTATTATTATTATATTATTTTATTGATGGTTTGACCTGCTTTTACCCTGTAGCATTTTGAGATTTGATCCAAATGCAAAGTGCGTTATAAATAAAATGTTTTATTATCATAATCATCATCAAAAACTTGATGATTATAAATGGATAAATGGAATTGTCAGGTTTTGGATTGAATAGCTCACAGCTCACATCTCACCTCTCGTCTTTGCCCGGCAGCGGCTGAAAGAGAAAGACGGAGAGGCAGAAAAGGAGCTAGCTATGACAGTTGTGATTACTTCAGCAAGGGAATCACATTACATGGTACATTGATTCAGTGCCACCTTTTTGTACTGTAGAATTATGAGACACATACAGTAAAATATAGATGTAAATAAAAAACAGTAATTAAATCTAACACTGAAAAAAACATTCTGCAGGCTCTCAATATCAGAAGACAATGTTGATATCATCCATAGAAACAAGATTTCAACCTACTTAAAACAAGCTCCAGCAGGTTTTGGGATCAGCTGTGCTTGAACAGTTCAGGGCTCCTCACATAGTGTCTTTCTTTCCATCTCCATGTTAATGCTTTAACTCAAACTATAGCATGGATCGTACTCAAATATTATACCCCCATAAACCTTAATAGAGAGCTTTTTTTATGAAATACAGTTTTTCTGACATAACTTCACATTCAAGTTCTAGTAGGAGGGTTCCAGAGAGAGTTCAAGAGTTCAGTCAGGGCTTCCTCTGCGATATTCAGCCTTGACTTTGATCCCAGAATGACGGCAGGGACGTGTCAAAGATTTTCCACCTATCGCCATTTGAAAGCTTGAAGAGTTAATTCTTTTTTTTTTTTTTGATCTGACATTCGCCAGGGACATTGAAAACTGGGTCAAAGATCCCCACCTTTACATTCCGTGGTTCTTCCGTGGTAGGTGGAGAAGTAACAGTCACATTCTGTCCACAGCAACACAGGGAGATTGCGTACCTGCCGGTTCAAGATCCGTTCAGCTTCAGACTTTCCCAGGTAATGTTTTGTAACATTTCAAATATACCCCAATCCCCTCACCATCCTGAAAGCTCTGACTTGGCTCTAAATCCAAACTTTTACCTGCCACCCTAAAGACAGTAGTCTTTCTCCCCCGAAGTGACGAACTGAGCTGACTGAGCAGGTAGAAGATGTCAAACAATTAAGCCGGTTTTACTATCCACTCTTTGTCACTGAAGTGTGGTGCCAGGGGCAACTTCTCTGGAAGACCTCTCTGTAGCGGCTCTAAATTACTAAAAAAAAGTCCCTG
The DNA here is from genome assembly GCA_009660295.1 of Lophius piscatorius. NCBI lineage: Eukaryota > Metazoa > Chordata > Actinopteri > Lophiiformes > Lophiidae > Lophius > Lophius piscatorius. The sequence continues at coordinate 47,372 of VRLP01003815.1, read as the reverse complement.
GCCGAATATTTCTCCCTTGGAAAACAGCTGACGTCTGAGTAAGAGAAGGTATTTGTGCTCTGTATCCATTCGCTTCCAAGGTTTCTCAACCAGATATGAGTGATGGGTGTGTGTTATGATGTGATTCATTTTAATAATGCCACTCAGTGCAGACAGACTTGTCACTAACATTTTATTACTGGATCTAAGTAAGTTAAGCGTGAAACTAGAATAACCATAATTATCAGGCTGTTTGAGCAACAGTGACAACAAAAGTTCTTCGTCAAAGTCAGAATTTCTTATTTTTTTCTTTATCTGTTTTCATCACTTTTGCTACATTTTGAGTAAAATTATACATAAATCATTTCTTTGGATCGAGGCAAAAAAATATTTTAGTGTAGAATTCTGTGTTAAAAGATGACGTAAAGCCTTATTTCAAGATGATGGAACAAACATTTGTTGATTTTCAGCACATTTTCCTACAACTTGGGAAAATAATTATTAGATGTTTCACTTTGTACTACCTATAAGAAGTTTTATCGTCATTGAATTAAAATACAAGGAAATTAGGAGTGTTGGTCAGGTTCTTGCTTTGGAAACAATATAAAGGATAGCAAGTGAATAAAAAAGGACACGTTATTTTTTGTTGATGGTTAATGCTCTATGGCCCATGGACAGAAGTTCTTTCTGAGCCTGGAAGCGTCGGTTTTGATGGACCGGTAGCGCCTGCCAGAGGGCAACAAGTCAAAAAGGTGATGAGCATGGTTGGCGGTATCAAGCAAATGTACTTGATTTTAGTCTTGCAACATTTTTTTAATACCTTTTTGTTCTTTGAGGCTGGATATAAATAATTTTGGTTATTCTAAGTAATGTAGCCCCCATTTTATTCTAATTTGCCACCTTTTGGATTGCTTGGATTTTGCTGTGAATTTTTTTCCCCCAATTTATTCAAGGTTGTTAATTTATTTTGTTCTGAATCATGAATCCGACTGGTGAGGGACCATGGGCCCAGACGACCTCTGAAAGTGGACTGACCTAAAAAGCTTCCTCACTACATCTTGGTTGCGTTTGATCACTTCGGATCAGATGCTAATAGCAAACCTGCAAAGGGCGAATATTTTGTTTGCATTATCTACAGTATGTCAAACCCGAAAAGCATAAACCTCAGATGCATCCACCTGACCATGACCCGCTGGTTTCTTTTTAGTGCTCTCATGTCCTGCTCACACATGAAGAGGACGGTTAATCTCACTGGAGAGGCACAAATCAGAAGAAATCCTTTTAAAAGGCACAGATGGAGTCTGCATCTCCTCTTTCTTTTCATGTCTGTTTTTAGATCATCCACACCAAGACAACCGTTTGATCCTCGCAACACTTAACAAATGCTCTGTTTTGTTCAAGAAACAAATAAGTGAACACTGCTGGAGCAAAACCGACCCTTCTGCTGTGCACTGACGCCAGTTCTGAAAATATCCATCCATATTCTGAGACATCAAAGTTCACTTTGTTCATCTCACACCATCATGTATAGTAGTTTTGAAGTAACTCAGAAAGGTCTTCTCAGAGCTGATGGATCATGAATTATCTAAAGGAGGGATTAGAATTAATCCATAGATCAGGTTTAGGAGGCAGATGGAGAGACTGCTTTTATCCTGGCCATTCTGTCCCCTACTGTCCACACCTGAAACAGAACTTTAATGTTTGGGATTTGTATCGGACTCATGGTTTATTCAAAGGGAAGCTTGAATTCTGCTGGCAGTGACCAGGAGAGACATCAAACTGTCCCTTATGGTGATTTGCCCTTTTTCACATTCTTCTTGTCGCGTCAGAAAAAAGAAAACTGTAGCTGATGTGAAGAAGAGGCAAAGGGAAGGTGGAACATTTAGCAGAGGCTGAGGCGTGAACACTGCATTCATGCACTGCTTAAATTATCTAGCTACACTGCAAAAACTGCTTTACTAGAAAGAAGCCATATATGATTGAATATTATCAAACTGTTTTGTGTTGAGGGGAGTGGGAAGCACAGTTGCCTCACAGCAAAAAAAATTCTATGTTTTCACCATGTCTGCGTGAGTTCCCACGGGGTTCTACAGGTTCTTCCCACAGTCCAAAAACACTTAATATAGATGGATTTGTGACAGACTTTCCAGTTTGAACCTGAGTATGAATATTCTTTTTATCTTTGTCTTGGCCTGTGATGAAGGGGCAAATTGTCCGGGTCGTACCCACCAACCACCCACCTTGTTCTGAGCAAAAAACTGAATAGACAATTTCCGAATATGCACAAAGTAGTTCAGAAGCCACCAGAGAGGGATTAGGGATTTCTGGAGTGTGATCTGGACGTCCTGATTTGAGCCAGCCTTAATTTTTTTTTATTATATCTCTGACTTTTCGGGGATACACAGTATTATCATGGAATCGTCATCGTGGCTGCTGCAGCCACGGCTGCAGATCGTTTGTGTTAACGTCATAACGCGATGGTTGTTGTGAGGTTGTTGTGTTTATTTATTGTATTTATCTATTCCCAACTAGCACATCAACATATGTCTAAGTTGTCCTGGCATAACGACTGCACTCTGTCATTTATCAACTAATCCTGGTCATCTGATGGCCTGACCTAAGAAACATGATGCATAGCAAAAACTTGAGTGTCGAAATGTGTTAAACATTGGAGTTTATTTTTCACCTCCACCAGTGTGATTTCAAACACTTTCCGTTTCAAAGTTTTTCATTGTAGGCGTTAATTGCCAGAGTTGATTTCATCAGTGTTAATTGAACTCCACAGAGATGTAATTAAGCTCCACCAACACAAAAAATGAGGATGGGAAAATTTCAGGAGTCATCAAGCATAAAGAGTTGAGAGTCAGACTGCATATCTATTTTTTGTGCGTCCAAAGGCATCTTCTACTCAGTTACTATCTATCAAGAATATGGACTTTGCTTAAATTTTACGTTTCTGGTATGATCGACCACTCAAAGCAACATGATTTATACAAATTGGGATGAAATTGCCATTCACTTTCTTGGTCAAAGTCACTTCGGCTTGGGGACTGCAGGAGTGAACTGCTGACCTTTTAGTAAGTGGACCTCCGATAGCTACAGCCACCCTATCCCAGCTTACGCTAGACGAGACACTGTTGACTATTTGCCAGTTTTTCACAGCTCCAACTCATTCCGCATGGGTCATTTTAGAGTAACCAATTCACCTAACACTACATGGTTTTGAACTGTAGGAGTAAGCTGGAGTACCCAGAGCAAACATGGAAAATGGACACACAAAAAACCACAGGTTCCCAAATGAATTTGAACATAAATCTTCTTGTTGTGAGGAAACAGTGCTACCCATTGCTACCCATCCCATTTGAGCTGTGAAAGTTGCTTGTTTGAAGAAATGGCACTCAAATTTCTTTTGTGGCCTTATTGTGTTTTTGAGACCAAACCTGTTTCCTTGAGCGTGGATATTCATTTTCTCTTCATAACTGAACTGCTTCGAGTCAAAGGAACTGACAAAACACACTGCTCACCCAGAGTGCAAGCATTACCTTGTACGCCTTGAAGCAGCAGCGTGATGCCAGACCCCAGTCAGTTTATCTGGATTTCTGTCTCATTCATTATTTTTCGTGTAGATTTTGCCGCCAGTATTTGTGCTTACAAAGCAGCTGTCTGTTTGAGAAGCTAGTGGCTGGGTGGAAAGACACACAGCCACAATAAATCCTGATTGTTTGAAGTAGATAACTCTTAGCCAGCAGAAGGTGCGAGCTATTATGTTTGAAATGAAGCATTGTTAAAGAAACATAAGATTTCCGTCAGTGGATGATAGCCTCCTGAAGGGGTTTTCTGATTAGATCTCGCAGGTGCACTCTGGAGGTGAGTACTGATCATTATGCTGGGAGAATTATAGCAGCTCATCAAATCTCCTCAGGAGTGAATATTAAGTCTTATTACGAGCAGGGTTAGGAGGGAAGGAGCCAATGATGTGAACAATTTACAAGAATTGTTTGGGTTGCACTGCTTGGTGTGTTGCTATTATAACACTAATTCACTGCTCCACATAAAAAGACAGGTTGTGAGGAAACATGGCTGAAGTCCATTCATCTTTGGGAGGAGCCCGATGAGAACTGTATGAGTCTCCATCCAGAGGCGTGAGACTCTCTGTCTTAATGTCAGATTAAAGTGCAGCAAAGCAGAGCAGTGAGCATGGGGAGATAAGGAGACTTACTCAATTTCAGATTTATTTTCTGGCTGTAAAGTTAAACTTTCTGTCGTCAGAATCATTGAAGCTCTGAGAACTAAAACACATTTCAGGAGGGATGAATAAGGGACATGGTAGCGCAAAGCCGCTTTGTAAATTGATGTCTTCATTTGAGATATTTTTATATGATATACTTCTAGAGGGAGTCATTTAACAAACACAGAAGCAACTATGGCAGAAGGGCCGATTTATACTTTTGCTTCTGGGGGCTTAAATTAATATTATGCTTACTTGAGTAATCTGTTTGATATCGGCTACTGTTATCTGTTGAACGTTGAGCCATGGAAAGTCTGCCACTGCTCTGCCACAAATGAAAGCAGGCTTAAACATAGGAAAATGCAGTCTCCAGTGGGTCACATCCATTTTTTGATCAGCCCTAGCTGTAGGCGCTAAAGCTGGGCATACACTTGACAGTTTTTGATGTGTTGTTGGATTACAACTCCTACTGAGCAAATGCATTGTCTGCAATGTACAACGAACATAAATAAAACAGCTTGATGGCCCTCGGGCACTTTGTTAATATTGATCACTGTCAATTAGTATTTGAAAGCTCTGACTCCGGTAGACGTTTGTTTGCCAGCAACATGCTATCAACATAGAAACCGATGCCTCAATCATTTGTGCCATCATGTTTGCCAGAACCTTTAAGACAGAGGTGCTGGGGTATATTGACTCATAGGTGGCTAGGACGGCAGAATTTGAAGTTTAGTAGGTGCATTTTACTATACTGCGCGTTAACTTGCTACCAGCAACAAACTGCAATTCCTTCTTTACGACTTATTGTTGTTAATTATCCCTGGTAACATCCTGTGGCAATGGCACTCAGACGCTATCGTTAATCATTAAATCGTGGCTTATCCTCAAGTGTGCGAAAGTCAGACGATGGCTGACCAAAATTTCTGATATGTAAGGATTTCATTTGAGAGTTGCTGATGGGTCCGGGCTCCGACCACTTTGTACGCCGCATTTGGTTCGACTAAGTCATGTGACTCAAATACTGGATCAGAAACAGTCTCAAATCAAACAATGAATGCCCAACTTTCTATTCCAGAGCACTCGTGTGACTGGGGCTAAGGCTATGACAGTATGGATCATAACAATAAATAACCGTGGTATGGTGGTTATCCACAGCACATATACCCTCTACATCAACAATAGTTACAACCCAAATTAGAAGCAGGCTTCCCTATAAATAAGTATTAATTATGAAGCGTTATTTAAACTGCCTGACCCGGCTGACTCGGCTGAAAACATTTCAAATAGACCAGTGAAGACAATAGCATGCATACCTCTAATTCTCATCCAAATACACCTCGGTTATATGAGAATCAATCAGGTCTACAGGTGGTTGAGATAGCTATAACTACATTGACCATGCAGGAATCTTAAAGGCTGGCCAGCTCAAGGTTTAGTTCAGCAACGAGTTTAGCTTGAAATTGTGGCTAGGTATCTCGCTATTCTACCCCATTGCCGCAAAATGGTGGCAGAGCTAAAATTTCCAGATCTGTGGAATCATGGAAAGCTCTCGTTAGACGCAGGGCTGTTGGCATCTTCCTTATAAAGAAGGTCATAAGCAATGATAGGGCATACCCAACCATGCATAGTAAGCTGTCTAAATGAGGTCCTGCTTCACGTACAAAACATGAGCTTGCCTGACCCGACCCATGTCACATTCGTCCCACAAAATTTTAAAGTTTATTTCCTGGATAAGAACCAATATTTCAGCAGTTCTTGTCTGGAAATATGTTGTATTATTTTTGTAGAAAGGTAATGAGTAAAACAAAGCATTTTTTTCAGTGTTTTCAAGACTTTGTACACCAAGATTTGTATGGGCTTGGAGAGAATTCTGTTTAACAGTCAGGGGAACGATAAAATCCCAGAACTCTTCAAACATCCACAGTATTTAAACAACAATGGATGTCTAGATTTTAACTGTTAAAACTAACAAACCTGCCATCATTAAAAAACATATTAATCCGAGTGTTCAAAAACGCTATCAACAGGGATTTTTGCAATTTGCAGCTCTTTTCTTAAAGCCACAAAGTCAGAGATAAACAGAAATAAAAGAAAAAGAAAAATATATTAAATGATGATAAAATGTTGGACAAACTTAGAGATTCACAGATTTTGATAGTGACAAAGGAAGTGCTAGTATTTCTGGATCCTCCTCACAGAACCCAGGACAGATTGAGTTTTGACTATAGGAATATTATTCATGGAATGGAAAATGCATCTTCTGCCAAAGCTTCCGAGGAGGGATTATCAACAGGCCTGAGTGGGAAGTTTCCCTGTCTTCCACCTATGGTTCACTGCTTGGAAATTAGATTGTGTAATTTGATTAATTCTTAATCCTTCCACTTATCTGGGGTTGGGTCACAGTTGCAGAAGGTTAAACGGAATATTCTAGGCATGTCTCTTGCTAGCAAAGATTGACTGCTCCCCATGGGTCCGTCAGAAATTTCTGGGTATACTCCGAGGTCAACTCGGAGTACACCGTGCCCACCGATAATAAGTATTATGTTCCCCAAAAGCATCTGGGAGGGAGGAGACAAAGATTTCAGATGAGTGGACCACAAATGAGCCATGGTACTCACCTGCAAGAGAGAAACCAGGTCCAGGTTGCAGGTTTGATTTTGGGAAAGGTCAGTTGTATATTTACAACATGAGGAGCTTTATCTCCAAATGTTTTCGAGCCATAGTTTGGTTACCGTTTTTTCAGTTTTACTCCAAATTTGGTGCAAATGAACTGACTCAAAGATCTATCTTATAGAAATATCATATTTTACACGCTTTGTTACAAAGAACACTGTTTTTCAAACGTAACTTCCTAAACGTTAGTCCGAATTAGTCCAAATTTGGTACCTATGAATATACTTGAGAAGATCTATCTGGCATATATCATTATAATACTCATATATATAAAAAAAAATACTGTTTTTCAGACGAAACATTTCATTTGAGGAGTTCAACTAGGGGGACTGCTTTTACAACTCAGGGGATTGGGGGCTGTTTGTGGATATACCCCTACTCCTGTTGACAACAGTTTCACCTAGTTTAATATGGTATATTCAGTATATAGACAGAATGCATTAAGTGTGTGTTGAAGGTAGAAGCGACTGCCTCTATAGCTAATGTTGGCTTGAAGGTTTCAAGGACTGCGTTGCCAAGATGTGGCATGACTATGACTGGTTGCTTGCTGCAGCACCATTCTCCATCATTATCCAATTGGAAATGGATTTGGCATTGTGTTAAGTGGCTGTAAATGGGGAGCTTTGGAGCTGAGTGTGGAGGAAGGAATGTGACGCCAGAAACCTCTGCACCTGCATGTCCAAGAGATTACTGGGTCTGGTATGAATTCTAGTCCGTCCTAACACTTGTACCATTCTCTTTCAGCCTCTGAAGATGCTCATTCTGTCACCCAGAGGGGGGTTCTAGACAGCCGAGCCAGTGTGTACCCCACCACCCAGGGCTTGGATAAGGAAGTGGTCACCACCCCACCATCTGTTCGTGCCCTGAACCACCAGCCTCTCTACAGGAATCCACTTGGCCCGCACAGTCATCCAAATTATTTTGAAGATAATGGGGAATCTAGCGCACATCCCACCTCTCCATCTGGGCCTCCGCTGGATAACAGTGATAAAAGGCCTTCAGATGGAAGTTCAAGCATGCAAACGGGCCCTGTGATGCAGACATTAGATGACACATCTTACTCTCACCACCCCACTCCAGTGGTGTTAACAGATCCACAACATGCCACCTTCGCTCCGTCTGCTGCTGCTGCAGAACTTCAGAAGAGGTCGGACCAACCAGGACTGAAGCAGAACGTAAGGGATGGCGGCAGCGAAGAAGATACAACCACCAGCACCATCACCACTACCACCATCATCACAACCATGCAGAGTCCAGGTAAAATAAAAACAAACTGTTCTTCATCAAATGTTTCATAAAGCATAAGAATTATATTCATTTTCATGAAGTGAAAAATGCCTTGAGGCCCAGCATCAAAGGAGATTGTTGTTCAACTGAGGGTGAACGTTTTTTTTTCTTTTTTACAGATAGGAAGATCAACAGAAGGGTTTAATTGATTTAAATCTAGAGTAAGTAGTAAGTAAAGGCAGCTTTATATACAGCGACCATTTGGATACTAATGCCCAGATCAGACAATTTGTGCTCTGCTGGTAATGGGTTGAGAACATTGCCTTTGGGCTTTTCTTCATGCTGGGGGAGTCAGAACAAAATAGGCACAGTTTTAAGACCGGTACAGTGACTTTCTCACAACATCTTTACTTTAACACTTTCTTCTTTTTCTTCTTTGTCTTTGGGCTGTTCAATTTCAGGGTCGCCGCAACAGCTCATCATTTTCCGTGTTCTGCATATTTATTTGGCATTTATTTTATTTGACTTTTATTAGATTTCTATAAATAGGTGGGGAATATATGATGTGTTTCCTGAAATAGAAAAAGACTGTTTAAACCAACCAACAAATTTATTTTTGATGTTAGACAAAAGTTTTTCACTTTTATTGTGTAATCTCGAGTTCAGACAATCTAATTTGCGTAGTTCCTGTGTTATTAAAAAGACATAGCTTAACAGCGAAAAAATACGGACTTATGAACAAAAAGTAGGAAAGCGCTGATTGTACTAACCTTCGGGAGAGGCGTAACCTCTCACCGTGTTTTTTTCATTTTTATTTGAATTTATCTGATATCAGGTTAGGTGTCTGACCATCTTTCTGGGTATATGCAACTGATTGTTTAGGAAATCTATACCTTTTTATCAAAAGACTGCTATTAACAAACAAACGTTAAAGTGGTCCATCAAGCTGTTGTGGAAAAACACCAAACAAACCTAGCCTACCTACCTGCAGGACTAGGAATAATAATTGGATTTTGTTTATAAATAAAACAAAGTTAACCTGCGTAAATAAAATCTCAAGTTTCAAATGATGGTTTAATCTAATAAATCTAAAAGTGAACCCATTATCCCCAGCATGAAATCACGTATTCACCCCCGTAAATCTAGTTGTCCCACTTAAGCCCGCAACAACTGCAACCCAACACTTGAAAGGACTGGAAATCAGGTTCTGACATCACTGTCGTGGAATTTTTGCCCATTCAATTAACTGCTTTGATGTGGCTTAACGGTAGTTTTAGTGAGAACAAACTGGTCCTTTCAGTTCCCACCACGCCATGTCATTCCTGGCATTCAGGTCCAGACTAGAGCACTCAAGAACTTTAATTCCTTTCACAACTCACAGACTGATGACCTGACATTCTCCTTAATCACGTTAGGGATGTTAGGTAGAGAGAAGATTCATTGTTCTTCTCTTTAAGGGTGGCTTGTTTCTCGACAACATTCCGCTGCCGTCTCCATGTTTGACTGTAGATATAATCTTCCTTTTATGGAATGCTGTGTGTTAAACTTGGGAAATTGTTTGCTGCTGAGCTTGACGTTTCCACCGGCTACAAAAACTGTTTTTTTAGGCTTGTAGCCTCTCCTGACTCAATTAGGAGTCATCCCCAATGGCTGGCAAGCAACCTGGGGTTCTGCTTCTTGCTCAAGGACTCTTAAACTTTAAAGTGTGGCTATGGGGATCATCACACAAACCACTCACTGTCGGATCAGTGGATTGCTGATACGTTATGTTGTTAAATACATTTAAATAGCTTGACCTTACAAAGGATATGCAGTTATAGAAATGGACGGATGGACCAGATTTTTGTTATTCAATGGTTGAATTGCTGCCTCTATATAGTTGTGCAGTAAAAATGTGTTGTTTTACAATGTTGTGTCGGGGACTGAAGACAGCAAAATGTCTGAATGTCGTTTCACTTTTATTCCTTTTTTTCATTAAAATTAAAATTGTATGAGAAGTTGGTGATAGGAAAAGGTCTGGAGATGAAATTAGATCAATGATTTTGTTATGGATAAAATAATAGTTTTAAGTTCTTCATACAGTTATATCATCTGCTGTGAAAGTATTTCTTGCAGTTGATATAAGAAATAAATATAAATATTATTCTCTCGCACAAATTATTAAATTTGTACCATTAACAGTTCTAGATTATTGTATTTTGGTATTTTTTCTAATTAGGCTTATTTTGTAAAATTTTTCTCCATCTGCTGCTGTGACACTGGCATTTACCTTTTGGGGGATCATATGAGTCCCATCTGTCTGTCTGTATATCTATATTTGTCATTTCCTCTTCAGACAAATGGATAGTAAGACCTAGAAAGATATATAACATTGCACACTTATATTTACATTTTATTTGTTACATCTAAACGGAATTAAATAACCAAGAAAACAAAACAGATTTGCAAATTGGACCTAATTATTTCATTTTACGGTTAGAAAAACAAAAGTAAAATGAGTTCATCTTTTAAATATTTTTCAGAATCTATCAAAACTTATATAAATCTTAACCTTGTATGCCCTACACCACATCAGTCCATTTTCACCCAGGCGTGTTCTTTCTATGACAGTCCTCACACTCTCAACTGATCTCTGCTCCATTAGCATCTCTCATCGTCACACAGTCCGACATAAATTACCACAGCATCATCGCATCTCCAACCCCTAATCAAGAGATCTAAACGGGGACCGTAGCACCCAGAGTGTTGATTAATCATCTCATCTGTATGCAGGGTGCCTGCCGGTCAAAGCACAGACTGTACTGTACACGAAGTCCCACTGTGACATTCAGACTCGGGGTGAATGACACCCTGTAGTGCGGCGATAATGCTGGAGCGGATGCTCCCTGAGGTGAAGTGCTGAGGAGACCAGAGAGGATGTTTTTGAGAAAGAGGTACTTCAGCAAAAGTCAAATTTCTAGCTCGGAGAGAGGGAAAGATGGAGCGAAAACCCCTTTAGGCAACTAGGACATATTTAGCGCTCTACTGTCCCATTACAAAGCTGTGATTCCTAGGAAGGCAGCAGGATAAGCAGAAAACCTTCAAATAGTTAGATGGAGTCTTTCTGCTCTCAGCCATGTCTGCACCTTATTTGCAATATGGTGTCATTCTGGTTTAAACTTGTTTGCTAGTTGTGGACTTTTAAATCATCTACACTCTGATTTCATGTTGACCTTTTTTTTTTCCCCCTGACTCTGGCTGCTTCCAGAATCTTTATGCAGAAATAGGACTGGGCACCATAGGCTTTCAGCACTGACCTCAATGTCAAAGGAAATCATTCTGTGTAATGGCGGTATATTCTTTACGGTTTCAGTTCTTGCCTATGCAATAAGTGTGCATACCTCATTAAGTGTTGAACATTTTTTTAAAGACTTTATTACACTAGATTAATGTTGTACAATATGACAACAGCCGGTATCTGTAGTGTTGCGGTGAAGTTACTCAACAGCAGTATATTTGCCGGAGTACAGCACTGAATGCCCCGTTGGAAGATCAAGGACCTGCCACTGCCGTCATCCAAGGGCATGATTAAAACTGTGAATAAGGGCCTGATAATCAGATCCAAAAACTGCCATACATTAATGAAACTGAGATTTTAGCGATCCAAGTGCTGTATGAAGTGTGAACTCACATACCAAAGGGTTAACCTTTCTTTATTTTTACAATTTGCACGTGAAATATGATCTGCAATTTTGATATTGGATCTATAAATAGCATCTGCAGAAACAAAATCCAACCAATGGATAAAAGTAAAGATCAACTGTATATTTTCAAACTCTCCGTGAAAAAGGTATGGATTAGCCCATCCTCTGTAGAGGACGAATAAGGACAGTCTCTACAAATTTGCTTTTTGCATGATTATTACAATTACCAGTCAATACTTTCTCATTCCTGATTTTCACGTACTGATGATTTGTCTCATCCTAGTCCATCTCATCAGAATACCAACCGACATTCCAATGTATTTTCCTCCTCTCATCTTGGGTTGGGTTGTGGTGACGGAGGGTATTCCAAACGTCCCTCTCCCCAGCAAAACTCTCCAGCTCACCTCGGAGAATCCTTTCAGTCCAGAATTAGAGTTACTCCACTTGGTTCTGGGTCTACCTCGGTGTCTCATGCATGCGGAAACCTCCAGGGGAGGCGTCCTGAACTCCTTCCGGATGTCCAAGCTTTGCATCTTATCTTTAAAGCTCAGTCCAGTCACCCTATGAAAGAAGCTAATCAAGGCCACCTGTATCCTTGACCTCATTCATCTGGTTACCACCCAGAGCTCATGACCATAGGTGAGGGTTGGGACATAGGTTGCCTGGTAAATTGCATGTTTTGCCTTGCCTTTGCCTTTTAATGCGACTCTTTCTACTCAAAGGTCCAATGTTGCCTGTCACAGCCGATTCATAATACCTTCCTAAGGGTTTTCTGGAACCGCACATAGGTTAAGTTAAACCAAAGAAACTTAAATGGCTTGGTTTAGGAGGAGATCAATGATGTGTTTGCTTTATGAAAGTTCTCCATGTGTCATTTCCTACTCAAAAAATGAGTGAACTATTTGTGAATCAGTTCAATACTGCTGTTTGTCCCTGCAGTTTCCTGCCAGCTGAACCTGACTGGACCAGAAGGCTACATAGAGGCTCCACCACAATCCACCTCTGCTTTTCATTCCCCTGTGGACTGCGGCTACATCATCACTGTTTACATGGGCTATGGCGTGGAGGTCCAGGTAAGAGATCGTTGTTGATAAACTTACTTCTGCTTAATGTGTTATCATGCAAAGAGGCTGGGTATTTATCTTTAACACATGAGGTCTGTAGTTGGTTTGAGAGTAATAGAAATGTAAAAACATAAGATGTGAGAATAAGAGAGAAAACCCCTGGACAGAAGGAGCACAACACTAACTGGAGTAAAGGGTTAATGATATTGCCACCACTGCTAACCTGTTACTTGAGGAGTGTTGGTGGATATGGAGTGAAACCCACCAAGTAAAGGTTGAGTCCTCAACCTGGTCAAGGCTTCATCCATTTTAAAATGGTTCCAACAGCTTCTCTGATGTAATCAAACCTGATTGAACTGACATAAATTCAACTAACCTTCGGCATTTGAGATTTTATTCCTGCCCAATCACCAACCCCACCCCTACCCTCACATCTGATGATAATTTTGCTTTTGTATATTTCATTAAGACACTGAAAAAGAACCATGCATTCTGTTTTACTGTTACTTTTGCATGGGATTTTAGTGAAGACATTTATTTTCTACACCTTTTTAAGCTCATCACTCAGTGCTTTCTAACCCTGAGGAGAGGACAGTTACTGGGCTATGGGAATTTTTTTCCAAAAGTAATTTCAACGACAGACAAATAACAAGATAGATGTCCTCGAGTTGATTCACATGCACCAAATTTGATCCTATAGTTGGAAATGTATAACCGGCATTAAGATCTATATTTGTCTCTCACTAACGTCTATGTGGGTACAAAATTTTTAGATGAACTATGAAATAGTTGAGTTATGTCCGTAAGACCATATTTTTTGTGAAAAAAGATCCCCCTAGCGAGTAAAATGTGAACTACTAGAAATAAAATATGCTATATACAAGATATTTCTCCTCAAGTCGAGTAACTTGGAACACGGATTACGACTTTATAATTGTTGGTTTGATTTATTCCAAATTTGATGAATATGACGGCTTGAGGAAATCTATCTTGTATATAGCATTAATATTATCCTTAACTGCTTATCCTGTTCGGGGTCACTGGGGCTGGAGATTATTCCAGCTGACATTGGGTGAGAGACAGTGTAGGCCCTGGGATTTTACTCTAATAGTTCATATTTTACTCTCGGAAAGATAGAACTATTAAATTTAATTTAATTTAAGGAGTTCAATCGGGGGCTTTTAAGCAGGTTTTTTGGGACTTTTCCAGTGATATACACTTGCTATCCGGGTTGACGGCGTAGGCTTTGTATTTAGAAGTCAAGTTGTTCATTGGAAATGACAGCATGTTCTACACATAAAAAAACTCTTTAAGCTGTGAGCCAGAAATTGACAATGTGTTGAACTGCCTTAATAAAGCTTAAATAAGGACTTCAGAGAAGCTTGTCTCCTGTTCAGGAGAGCCAAACTCCCCTTTGCTCTTCAGTAATTTGTCTCCAGACTTCAGTTCTATAGGTGTGAGAGTCTGAGAAAAGGCTTTAAATTTAAGCTGATAAGACCTGGCTGAAGCCAGTGGCTCTTTTATCTTAGATCTTGTGCATAAATGTTACCAAATGTAAATCATTAGATATTCTAACCACAAATCCAATTTATTTCGTCAACAGTGATGTCTAACAGACAAATGATGTATGACATGAGAGGATTCTGTGTCAATGTATATGACACACCATGGTTTTGTATCTCCTGTTTAAGTTTGCAGGTTCATTTCCCTGGTCACCTTTACTCCTCCTGCTTTTGCTTTACATTTCCAAGCCTTATGGGTTGATTTGTGCATCCTACTGCATGTGTGTCTTTTGATCTTTAATTCCTGATCCCCACTTCCCAATTTATAGGAAAAGAATGTTTGAATTGAATAGTAACTTTTTTGTATGTGGTTTGGACCTCCACTTCCATCCGGGGCCTGACAATTAGAAAGTTTGGATAGTAATTCTGTATTATGATCATGAACGTTCATATAACAATACAAACCAAAAACTGTCGTCATGTCATCTGGGCTATAGTCTGTCATTTCCTCTTGAGAGTTTCTTGTGCAGTCTCCCTATGAGTATACGGTTTTAAGTTATTGAATCCCTGTTCCAGTCCTTGGACCTTGTTTCCTTTTATTGATTACTATGTTTTGTAGACCATACTTTGAACTTGTTTGACTTCTTAATTTTTTTCATCTCTTTGCCTTCCTCAATCTGACCAAAGGAAGTTCCTCAGGCTAAATCATTCAATCTCTGAATTGCAACTGATCTATCTCAGATGTCTATAATTAATCCCCACATGCAATCTTTAATATAATTGACTTTTTCGCCTTGCCAGCGCAGATTTAAACCTCAGATGAGCACCCAAAAATGTGCTCAAAGATGAGTATTAGGTTCACATACTTTGCTCTCATCATAAAGGGTTGCTGCATTTCATACAGAGGAGGGGAAATGGATGGAGAGGACATGTTCATTGTTATCTTCTTTAAAATTACTTTAGTAGCTTAGGAGCTAAAAGTCCATCTTTTTTCTCAGTGAAATAATGACCAGCCTTAAATCAGCACAGAATATAAGGCTGCACTGAGCCATCAATTTCCTGCAGAAGCACTTAATGACTTAATTTACAAAATAAATTGCTAAAAGACAGACAATGTTAAATTCGAACTTCCGTTCCTTGAATTCTGAGAGGAGAAATGGTGCAAACAAGCATCAGCCGTGGAAATGCTCGAAGGAAAACCAATGTCACCTATAAAAATGTGTTTGGCCCGTATACAATGGCAGGTGCTCTAAATGATTACAGCCACTCTATCCACTCTAGGGCATTCAGAGTCGTTTTGAAGAGTCTGACCTTTTTGGGAAGGCTTATGTGATGATTTAAGTAGCGCCCTTGTCTCTAGCTGAAAACTGCCTCATCCACATGATTAACTCCAGGAGCTTTGCTTCCTGACGCTCATAAAATATACAATGGCCATTACGCCACTGACCTTCCAGATGCCTGGCCCAATATATTTCAGGTGAAAAATGAATATGTGGTTGCAAATCTTTGTCAGTGATGTCTCCCAGCTGCTCCCTGTCAGTGGAGATGTGGCAAGAAAAGGGAAAGGAAGGGGAAAGCAAAGAAGAAGAGAGGATGGCATGAAAAAAATAACACTGTTCTGTAAGAACCACACGGACGTTGCCATGCGAAGAGCGGTGCCATCTGCTCATCATTCCACGAACATGATCACGCAGACGAACTCTGATCAAACCACGACCTTCCAATAAGTGGATGACCACGCTTCTTCCTTATTAAAAGCCACCCCTATGAATCGACCAAGCTATATCTAAAAGTAATAGTTTAATAGTAAATAGTTTAAAAACGTAACTAAAAATGAGTAATATATCTCAACAAGGGTAATGGCTTCCAACATTTTGACAAATTAAAATTTGAACATTATCATCTTCGTGTGCATAGGTCATGTTTTATTGAACTAAAAGTCTGGGCATTTCAGTCTTTTCAAGGACATCAAGTAACTAAGCCCACGCACTCCTCCCTGACACCAAGGGTATATCCCTGAAAGATCCCCAATCCCCTGCATTGTACAAGCAATCCCCCTCACTGAACTCCTCAAATAAAATGTTAAAAATGAGGTCCACAGTACAAAAAAACTCCCCCGAGTGAGTAAAATATGAAATTAGTGTAAAAAGTTAAACACACAAAATAGTTCTACTCGATTTGATTCATTTGCAACAAATCTGGACTAAATCGGGCCAACGATTGAAAAATTATTGATCGAAAACTTTTGGAGATAAAGTTCCCTCTAGTGTCAGGGACACATTTGAATAATTTAACGTTTTTTATGTAATGTACAGAAAACATGTTTTGTTTTTTTTACTTTAAAAAGCTCCTCATAGCTTGTAAAATATGAACTGCTAGAGTAAAATATGATATTTACCAGATAAATCTCCTCGAGCCAATGCAAATGCACCAATTTTCAACATCAATCCAGTTCTTTGTCGCACTAAGGTCTAAGGGGTATAAAATTTGAAAACTATCCATGAAATATTTTTTGTTATCCCAACAACACGAAGTATCTGCGGCAGCGGACATGGAGGCGAAAGCACCGAGGACAATTCCATAATATCCCTGACTCTCCGTTGATATAATTAACAAGATGAAGAAACCAATTTTGAGACGCACACCTTTAGGACCTCTAAAAAGAATTTGTGAAATTTAAATGAATTCAGGCAAACCGTTTTGAGGTGTCACTGTTAGATTGATTTATTGATACCCCAAACAAACCAAGGTCAACTTTAAATGCTCCCTCTGGAGAGGAAATGGGGACTTAAAATACAGGTTTTAGCTTTGCAGCACTGGATATACATATCAAAAGGGTAAGCCATCTGTAGCCTGTTTCACTCTTTTTCAAATTTCCGTTGACTCTTTTTTTCCTATTAATAAAATAATTCTGGCATCAATTATTTCTCACAGTTTGCATTGCAGTTGACAGCATGGCTTTAATTAAGCAGAATATTGCACAGATTTATTGTCAAAATTGACAAAGTATTTTTTTAAGCACTGGAGGTTACCAATATCAAAACCATACTGCAAGTATGGACGGGCCTGTTTTCCGTGTAGACCACAATGTCAGTGAGGTCATGATCTGAATAACAAACCTGACAGTTTGAGCTCATAAATCTGGTGCATTGGCTTCACTTGATCACGTAATATGTAGACCTAAATAAGAGCAATAAGGTCTAACACAGTTGTAGAACAACCTGAATGCACCTGACAGAGAAGAAATATGGTACTAGTAAAGCTTTTAACAGAAAGTCATTTGTTTCATCAACTCAGCGACACCTGGAAAGTAAATAGACATTAAAAAAAAGAATGTAGTCCTGTTCTCCTTCACAAAAACTTCTACCTTGTAGTGAAGTCATCAGTCGGAGCTTTGCAGGTGAAATTAGGAGCGGGTATCTTCCTTTTTGATCTAACCAGGTAACTTCAGCAACAGAAATAATCACCAAACGAGTGATAAGTCTGTCTGAGGTTTACGCAGCTCTGTAGATGATGAAGACTGACCCACAACAATCACGACTCTTTTATTGAGGAGTGCTGTGGTTCAGAAGGTAGAGTGGATCTCCCACTAATCTGAAGGTCTGCTCCAATTAAACGTTGATGTCCTTAGACAAGAAACTGAACCCTAAATTTCTCCTGATGGCTGTTCCATTGGTAAATGGGTTTTGTGTTATAGTGGCGTGATGCAACCTGGTTTTAACCGGCACAGCATATGATACGTATTGCTTTATCCATCCTTCCATTTTCCAACGCTTATCTAGGTTAGGGTTATGGTTAAAAGGGGCTTTCTAAACATTCTATTCCCAAGCAACATTTTCCGGCTCATCCTTGAGTATCCTGAGGCCAGATTAGATATACTGTACAGTCAATCCGGCGAGTTCTGGGTCTAACCCGGGGTTTCTGTCCAGTTAGATATCCCATCAGCCTGTGGGTAAAGCGTTGTGGTCACACAATGTCAATAATATAAAATGAATAAAATTTGAACTATGGCCAAAGAACGCGCCCCCAAGACGCTTAACGAGCCGCTCATCTGCTTCGAGAGAGAGAGAGGAAGAGGTAGAGAGAGAGAAAGATGCCTTACCTGCAGATGTGTGAAAATATAAATCTGGAATCTTCGATCACAACACTAAACAGAGAGAGGAGGAGTGTCTCTGCCTCAGCTTATTCTAGGCATTTCATTCATTATTAACTAGCAGTAAGTTTTTGTAGTATGTGTGAAAACAGGACCTTCAGTGAAACTGATTCTCCAGCAACAGTCTTGATTTACTGTCATTCATTGACGTTGTTACCACTTTCTTCCACTTTATACATTCATGTCTGATGAACAGGACGCAAACTGAGCTGGTGGTCATAATTTCACAAGTCGAAATCAATGCTCAAATATCAATATATATTTATATAGACAATTTGCATATAATAATATCAGTTTATAAATTTAATTCATAAACAGCCCAATATTGTAGGACACATTACATGTTCCAAAAAATGTTGACAGAGAAGTAGGCTTAAACAATAAAAATAATAATCATGTGATTATGAATAATATTATTTTACTGCTTTATATTTGGTTTTGATGATTATATACTAAATTAATTATTTGATGGGTCTTTTCATATATCAATACAAATATTATCATAATTAAACCATAAATATTACAAGTAAACAAAACAAAAGCAGTTGGATTAAATAATTTTTATTTATTTATTTTTTATTTTGTACCTTTTTGTGTTTGACGCATGTACCTGCAGGTACACATACATATAACCATGGGTGTGGGGGTACCATAACTAAATTCTAAAATAACTAATGTGGTTCGAGTAGGCTTTGAAAATAATACAGTCTATTAAGTGTCTTGGTTCCTAACCGAGGCGATGATCCCACTTGACAAGGAACTCCTCCTCTCTCCTGCAGTCTTCAATCACTCAGTGCATGCTGGGTATCAGGACTCGACATCCTCTAGTCCTTTGACACCTTGCATTGATGGCAAAGCATTGATTTTAGTTCATTCTGTCATCAAGCAGATGCAGACAGAAACTACACTGAAATATTGAGGTGGGGAGAATAATCATTCAATGAACATTCAAGCCTCAATTAAAGAGTTTGCAATAAAGCAGACATGACAGCTTTATTGCGATCCTATCAATCCATTCATTTTCTGCAACTGCTTATCCGGTTCAGGAGTTGCGGGTGGACTGGAGCCTATCCCATTGGATATTAATACAATACTCACAACACATAACACATGATCATCACAGTGTAACTCCAAGTCAATCACACCTCCGGGATATCAGCCTGAGACGACAAGTAGAAAGGAGAGGTATTAGTGAGACAACCCCTATTAAGGAATTGTTTTGCAGGTGGTGGCCACAGACCATTTCCCCCTCTTCATCCTTTCTTGCTGATTATTGTCTAGTTTTGTATTATTCCAGTGGCCTCACCACTAGTGGTAGCATGAGGCAGTATCGGCTGCCCACAGAAGTTGCTCAGGTAGTGCAGCTCCTCCAGGATGGCTCATCCATATGCGGCGTGGCCAGAAGGTGCCCAGAAGTTGTCTCCCAGCACAGTGTTAGAACAATGGAGGAGATACCGGGAGACAGGCCAGTACACTAGGCAGAAGGACGGGGCTATAGGAGGGCAACAACCCAGCAGCAGGACCGCTATCTTCTCCTTTGTGCAAGGAGAAACAGGAGGATCACTGCAAGGACCCTACAAAATGACTGCCAGAAGGCCAATCGTGTGCATGTTTCTGCCCAAACAGAAACAGTCTCCATGAGAGTGGCACGAGGGCCCGACGTACACAAGTGGGGTGCTCACAGCCAGGCACTGTGCAGCCAGCTTGGCATTTGCCAGAGAACAACGGAATTGGCAGATTCGCTAGTGGCGCCCTGTTCTCTTCACAGATGAGAGCAGGTTCACACTGAGCACATGTGACAGACTTAAGAGTCTAGAGACGCTGTGGAGAACGTTCTGCCGTCTGCAAAATCCTCCAGCATGACTGGTTTTTGGCAGTGGGTCAGTGACGATCAGGGGAGGCATATCCTTGGAGGGCCGCACAGATCTCCACGTGCTAGCCAGGGGTTCCCTGTCTGCTGATAGGTACCGGGATGAGATCCTCAGACCCATTGTCAGACCGCATATTTCATTCACACAGATCTGGAATGTGTGATTTAACTGATCCCTTTATTATTTTGAGTAGTGTATATAATTAAAAATTATACTTTATTATATAGCTATTTGATGCAATTATTATTGGGATGGAAACTCTTTGAAAGGGGGGAGGGGCATGTGCCCCCTTGCCACGCCCTGGGATTTCTGCTCCTGCCTCCTCTACACACCATTTTTCTTATTGAAGCTTTTAATTCGTCACTGCTATCTTGTAGGAGTATTGAGTTTCACATAAAGGACTCGTGGAAACATGTTGGCATTGACGGACAATATGTTTAAAGTGCATTATTTATCTATTTTGAACATCGATCTAGCAGGAATGAGCCTACAGCTGGAAAAATTTGCCACTCTGCTGATTGATTAGGGCAAAGAGAAGAAGAGGAAATGTGCTTAAATGACACAATATCATGGACAAATGAACTGAAGCCAGGCAGTCTTTGGATCCCATTATCAGGCCTTCATTCACAGTTTAAATGTTGCCCTTGCATGACAGCGTGGGTAAACAAAAAAGGAAGGAAATAGAAAAAAAAATGGAATAATCGAGGAGATGAGGAGAATTGGGGAAAAAAATCCATCATAGGAACAGGACGAAATAAGATAACAGGTTTGTAGAGCAGGAGAGGGCCGATAAGGAAATCAGACAAGTAGAGAAGAGGAGGTGATAAGCAGACTACAACCTGAGATGAAATTAATGCAGTCCTCTCTCTTCCAATTACTTTCATTATTAAAAATGACTCCAGCGTCCGGATGATGCAGAGCTGTGGTGGTTAATTAATTGCTCATGGATTATCTGTCGTCGTCTTTTGTTTGTTCATGGACCTCTTTAGACGTACCTCAGGCAAAACGTCTACCCAACCTCTTTCTCTTAACGGAATGGAAAAGGCTCCTTCCCTGGAAAGACAAACAGACGAGGGATTTATGTTATGTTGTAAACATCACAGACATCTGGTGGATCTTTTAGGTCAATCTGAGTTTTTGTACACTAAGAGGTCTGCTTCTAATTTGTCTTATCAGGGAATCAAACTCATTAATCTACTTCAGAGGTCGTTATTGGCCCCGGAGGATCGCAAAGACTGGATTGGATTGTCTTTTCTACAAGATAAGCCAGATTCTACTCGATGCAAGTCTTTGATTAAGAGAGACTGTTGAGTGGAGTTTTGACCCTTTTGAATCCCAAATTGAGCAGAAGAGTAAAGCTCTTAGTTCTATAGTTACACCTTTTTGTGCTGCATCATTTTAGGTTATTGCACCAAATGTTCTGTACTTTGTCGAACAGGCAAAAATCAATCATGTCATCTGAAGCACTTCTAGTTTTCCAGAAGAGTGTAGTGGGTTTGTTTGTATTTTTTTATTGACAAATAACTGAAACCAGAACAACCTAAATCTAGTCACTAATGAGGAGGTGCATCTGAAGAGCTTCAGGCAAGCACCTCAGTGATGTGTAGGAAGACCCGTGTGGCCATTATAAAAATTAAATGAGTGTCACACGAATGTCAGCTCTATGCTTATGAGTTAAGAAAAGTGAGACTGCTTGGATGAAGTTGGTGATCTAAAAACCATTTGCAGGCGTCATTAAAAGTAATATGGTACCACGATCCTGAATAAAACAATACCAATATTTCTTTTAATGATCCCTACCAACCAAACCTCACCAGACGGCATATAACTAGAAACCATAATAATAACATTGTGCATTCTGATTTATGCCTTTTTATCATTGCAGTATTTTAAATTATATAACAATGGGACACAGTGGAGTCATAACTCTCATAAAGAGGTCATTAGTAGGGAACTTAACCCTCTAGCTCATAAAAACCAACCCGTGAGTGTGAATGAAGTTCATTTTCCACTTGGACCACACTGAAAAGATTGTGAAATGTGTTAAACTCAAATTCATTGGTTAGATTTATGATTCAGTCTTATTTTTCTTTAATCTGAGAAAAAAAATTGGATTCACAGAAAGAAAAAGATAACTGTTTAAACACAATTGTTATATCCCTGAAAAGTCAGGAATATTATGGAATCTTGACTGACACATCCGCTGCAGATCCTTCGTGGTAACTGCTTTACTCAAAAACTATTTCATCGATCATTTTCAAATGTTATCCACCATAACCTTAGTCTGCGGAAGAAATTGATTTTATGACTTATCTCCCAAAGTTTTCGGGCCATTATTTCTTAATAGTTGGTCCAATTTAGTCCAAATTTGGCGCATATGAATCGAGTCAGGGAGATCAATCTTGTAAATATTTTATATATAAATATATGACTCTAAAAGAGCATAATAAACTCACTACGGGAACTTCATTTTGAAAAAAACATAACATCTGACATTACTTCACATCTAATTTGAGGAGTTTAATTGGGGGGATTGCTTGTACAATGTGGGGGATTGAGGGCTTTTCCGGGATCGGCGTAGGCCTGGTTTTGACATTGTTACATATTGTTAAATTTCTTACTTCAGAAAAATCCACGTATGGTATTATTATTATTATTATAAACTTTTCAGAAGTTAAACTTCTGATTCTTTTAGCAACCAGTTATCCTGTTCAGGGTATCTATCAGTCTGTCTGTCATAAAGGCACACTATTGGAAACAGGTTTAGAGTGAAACAATATTTTTCCATGAGAGTCATGTAAAAACGCACTATAAATGAGTGACATTTGTTTCAATTTTATCGGTGCGTAATGTTTGCTCCAAATAAGGAATTATGATTTTGATAGAGTTACAGTGAATACAGCCAATATGCTGGATGTCACGATTGCAACAAAGCTCCAAATGCTAGGGCACAAACAGCTGCAGAGTACATGTACAATCTCCTGGGTGCATGCTTTAATCAACATGCTTTTTTGGAGTGTTGCACAGGCATTGACATTTCAAGGCATCTACACCAGTGCCAAATGATAGGATGGATGCTCTACTCCAAACAATTTGACAGCAAGGACATAGAACCTTTATTAACATTAGATTCTGCTGGCTCGTCTTGAGGTTTAACTACTTAAAGAAGTCAAGCTGCATTCCCATGTGCATAAATGGCATAGACATTGGAGATGCAGGTATTGATTAGGCTGCTCCTGGATTGTTGTAGGTAATATATTGTCCCCATTACTGATGTATTTTTTCATCCATCCCTTCTTTCAGAACGATCATATTTTAAGGTGACCTGCGTGAACTGTGACGTGCAATCTGCATGGATTATTGGTTTATAACGGACAAAAGGATGTACCGCAGCTCAACACTTCCTCTTCCTCTTAAATATTGCTGTATTTGCTTACCCACAGTCCAGGGAAGTTGCTGACGAGACTGAGGATTGAGAGAAGATAGAGGGTCAAGAAGCCAAAGACCACAGTGAAAAGTGCAGCTGTTCAAATAGCAATGACGAGCTGCGAGCCAAGCTTTTTAAGGGAATTGGATGTTACACTCAATTAGTTAAATTAATGCTAAGCCTAAAGCATAAATGATTCATTAAGAAGAGTCCCCAGATTAAACACTGTTTAGCTAGCCAAAGGGAGTTTGATAGTCTCTACATGCACTCGCACCATGCATCACATTCTTACATGAATGTGTAATTCCTGCTCCTTCCTTTTTTTTGTGTCTCCATCTCCGTCTCTCGACTGTTAAAGGAATCAATATGTTTCTGTCAGACTGTAGATCATTCCGGGTTGCCTTGTGAACTGCATTTAATCTGAAGAAAATAGTTTTATTCCAGTAAATTCTTATATTTTAGTAACGTCTCACAGTGCCGGTCCTGAGGGTCAAACTATGTGTATGAATCTGGGTTGTGATTGCACAACACGTGTCTGAAAAGTGCTGTTGATAATGAAGAAAGAGTTCATCAACACAATGGGTCAGCCTTGGGGTGAGGTTTGTTCACTTTCCTTTTTCTCGCATGGCCACGCTCCTCACACATGTAAAAGAGCTCTGTTGTTGAAATTCTTTTCTGAGGACCTCTGCCAAAAAGTGTCTATTTTACACCTGATAGCCAAGATGTTATGGGACTATAAGAGAACACCATTTCAAACATTTTCAGTTTATATGTTGAATCCAAAACATTTCACCGCTCATCTAAAGCCGGGCGTACACCGTACGATTTGAGCCCGATTGACACTTGCAAATGAGCTTCGGGACTGTTGGGCCATTTCACGTAATAATGAAAACAATTAGTAATAAGTAGTCATAAATTAGAAAGTGCAGTTTGTTGCCAATAAGAAAGGCCAAATAAAAGGTTTGCAGCTGTCAGAGCAGTGCTACCTATCAAGTTGACACTCTATACAGTCAAACGTAGCTCGCTTACCTCAAAGTCTCTCTCCAAATAGACAAGCCAAACTGTCAACGGCATTCTAAAAAGTCCATATATACCGGCAAATTTAAGAAAAAAATTTAAGTTTCGGCAGACAGGATGGCAAAAACAAAAGAATCAAACTTTATTGCATATTGCATTACAGGCCGCAGAAACCAGACCGGTCGTACAATGTCAGGACTCATGTCGTGTGGGTTCGATCTAATCGTACAGTGTGGGCACACCGATCATGGCATTCCGCAAACGTTTGATCCGTACAGCCAATTGAAATTAAATGGCTATACGGCTCGTACAGTGTAAACCCAGGTTAAGAGGCTTCCTGGGTTCTGATTGACTGACCGGTGGGAGTCAGGTATTTAACCTCCAGTGAATTGTTTGACAGATAGAGAGTCGTTAGATTGCAAGTCTAGAGTTGACTAAATATCACTAATGGGTGGAGAGTAGTGAGTCGGTACAGAGTTGTTCGGGACACAGCGATTTTCCCTATCCGCTAGATCCTCATGAGTCGTAAGCATAATGTGTTTCGAGGTGTAAATGACAGTAAAACTGCATTGTATGTGGGTCGCTGAGAGGTTCAAAGAGAGCTGCTCCAGGTAAAGTAGATGGCTTTCTTCACCCCTCTCTTAAACCATCTTTCCTCTCTTTGAGAGGATCAACCATATACTTGTAACCATAAGGACCCTCTATATACACCTACTGCAGTTCAAATACCTACAGTATCTCCTCAACAGACAAATAGAGCTGAAGAAGCCCATTGGAGGAGAGTTGAAACATCCTCAGGTCTAAACAGAATTACATTTGCTTTGGATTTAACTAAAAAGGATCATAATTACCTGGACGAATGACAATCTACATAGACTTCTCACCTACACAATATGAGACAGGCAGTTTTAATGTTGTAATGTTACGGTTGGTCGGTGTAGATTTCCAATGTGTAAATATACTATAAGAATCCCTATTAAACTTGAATTTGAGTGTGTTTAGTGTGCAGTTTGTGAGTTTTGAATGGGCTCTTTAAGTACAGTGGCTTTACTACTGATGCTCCTGTGAGCTCTGACTCTGACTTTCTTCTTGTTTAATGAGAGCCCAACTGGTGTGTGCCGTCTGGGAAGATATCCCAACTGACCACATAAAGATGCGAGCCAAAGCCGTATAGTGATCTCCTTGAGGAGAGCTTGGAACACATACCAACCGGAGTAGGCAAAGGTTTGGCTGTGGATAGTGCAAGTTATCGACAGATGGATCAATACCCTCGACTGCTTTAGCTGAGCCAGACTCCAGCTAAGCTCAATAAAGCACAGTTCCATCTTCAGTCCATGTCCATACTAACGGCAGCAATTGATCAGGAAGCATTCTGTGAATGATAAGGCAGTTTCCAAGAGCAGTAGGTAACATTCACATCCTGTGGGGGCAGATGCAACATCGCTTTCAGGTATTTTGCTGTTAATTTGCAGGAGATGCAGGTTTCTCGCAGCTTGAATTTCTTTGCTGGTAATAATGAGCCATCAGTACATTATGAGTGTTGGAGCTTGCGTGAGGTGACTGCGAAACCATGGAATCACAGTTGCACGCTGAGGTCTGTGAATTTCTAGTGTTGTCATCTATACCAACAATCCCATTCATGTACAATGTTAGAGGAGCTGAGATACAAGAAATTACATACTTATGAAGGATACCTGAAGCAGGGAATAATTAATTCATCCAAAGCTACACGCCATCGCTAGACTATGTATGAGCTTCATTACCATAAACCCGCATATCTTCACCCTTTGGCTCCATGTTCTTTTTTGTACTGTCATAGAGGTCGGCTTGGGTTTCCTTCAAAGAATTAATGGCATCGGTTATACTTTGAAAAAATAGTTGAGCACCAATTCACAAGGCTAGCCACCGGCTAAACTTTGCAGCACAAGGGCGTATGTTATTTCCTCACTCATTCTGCTGCTGCTCTGTTTAAGCGGAGCATCCAGTTGTGAAAAAGAAAGCTGTTATGTCACTGAGTGCTATTATTAGTAGCATGTCAGTTCCTTGTTTTTGCTTTTTTTGTTTCCCCACTAAAAATACAGTATATTCATAACACTCTTCCAGTATCTACAAGTAGTTATACTGCATACGAGATTTACATTAAATGGGAAGGCTCATTGGCCGAGATGAGTGACCTTCATACAGTTCAGTGTAAAGTAGGGGGCGGAGGAAGCAGATACAAAGCATTCGCCTTCATTAGCATGGTCTCAAGCAGGATCATCAGCACTGACATGATATTACCACAAATGTTTTGCCATCTAAACCAGTCTTTCTCAACAGGTCCATAATTGGACTTATACCTTGATTTTCTGTTTCTTTGATTGTGCACAATGCTAGATCTTATTAAAAAACCCAAAAAAGGTACTTACTATAGCCAAGGTTCTAGTACGTTCATATAGCTCCCCTAGTGGACATAGGTGGTCTTTTGCTGCTAAAATCCCATTTTGGCACATTTGGGGTATTTTGCCTATCCAGCTGTGCCAAAAGGATATTTCTCCTGGTTTTATGGCATACAAACTGTAGAATAACATGAAATTTTTGTGGTATTTCTATCAAAGGTGGTAGAGTTGTTATCACGGTGTATCTGAGCAAATCTATTGTTGTGTTTCATGGTTGTTATGTTTTAGGCTTTTTAATTAAACCAAAAAAACAAAGCAGTTGAGTATAGAAATATAGTATTTTTTGTTTAATCACAGGTTGCTCAGACATAGTAACAAATACACTGTTAATTATTTTAGGCCTGACCCGTTCATGGACACCAAGGTTATGCAAATCCCTCTGATAGTAGTGGTTATTTTAAGTTTATTTTTAGGTATGTAACTTAATATAACCAACAGGCAGCACCAGCCGATATGTTCCAGTTCCTAATCTGAGGTTCATGAATTTTGCTCGGCGATAAAAACGGAAGCAGATGGAGCCTTTCCTACATTCTCTGCCTTTATTTCATTCACTAAAGTTCTGACAACTCATGGAAACAGATAAGACGGCGCAGTGCCATCAGACGCCATTGGGGGCATTGTAACAATAATTCAAGCAAAACAGTCTATAGAAATGTAGAAGTATTAGTTGATGAAAAAAAAATGAATTAAAAAATGTGTTTAATGACCTCACAGACGACCAGATCAATCACTTCCTCAATTTTTGCCAATTGTTTTTAAACATATTGACAAACACATACTAAGTACTTGTGTAGATCCCAGTATTGCCGCCAAAATAGCTCTGTGATGTCAGTGTGTTCTAAGACTTTTCTATCAGAACCAGTATCGAGTTTTTTTTCCTTCACTCCATATGCACAGCGATGAGCCTTGGCTGTTAATAACTGTGGTAGGATTAACGTTTGGACCTGACACAATGAATGAAGGAAGGCAGAGGCCGAGCACATGCAGTTGAGTGATTAATTATAGTCCAAAATCCAAAAGGCACCATCGAATAATCAGTCCATGAGGGAAAAAATACAAAGAGCAGAAAGCAGGAGCAAAACTAAAGGAAGCTGATAAGTTCAAGTACATGAAAAAACTAACCAACACACTAGGAGGAAAAAACTTACACTGGAAAACAGTAAGAACAGGGTGGAACATCAACAACAAACTGGCACTGAAGGAAAGGTGAGCACAGACTTTATACACTTAGGTAATGAGACACAGCTGTAGGGGAAACACAGGTGAACATGAACAATCACACAAGAGGAAAATAGAAACAAAGAAAAGGAGCAAAAAGGAGCACTAGTGAAACACAAGGGCAACACAGACAGGAGGGATGAGAAATAAAACAGAAAAACTAAATAAAGAGAATATAATGTTAAACAGATACAAAAAAACCAAAAAAAACAGGACAGGTAGTGTAAAGCTATTCAGAACAACAAGGAGCGACACTTTCAAAAATAAAAACAGGACACAGTGCAGGAAGATGGAAAAACTCCTTCAAAATGACACCAGAGAGCAAAAACAGATAAACCAAGAAATAACTCTATGAAATGAAACAACTGAATAACAATAAAACCTTCAAAATAAAATGAGAGCTAATACAAAATAAAGCAAGAAATAACTCAACATTCATGACATTGGTGTCCATGACCCTGGTGCAGATCCACCAGTTGTCCTTCTTTAAACCACTTTGGTACGTGCCAACCACTGCGGACAAGGAAGGCCCAATAACACCTGTAGTTCTGGAGATGGTCTGACCCAGTAGTCTTGTTAACATAATTTGCCCCTGTTTAATCAGTCAGATCTTTACACTTTAGCATCTTCCCTGCTTCGAAAACCAACTTCATAATTATTTAATTGATATCTGTATCTATTTTTGTACATGTATTGAATATAACCTGAGGATGTACTGTGGCCCTGATGGAGCAATGAGGAAAATAAGCGTAGAAGTAGTAGGTGTGCTTCCTCAGGTTTCGAAGCAAGAGCCTGGATTTGTTGTCCCATCCCAGATCTCCAATGAAATGTACCAATTTATGATCTGTCACTATAGTAATCCCTTCTTTTTGTGTTTATTAAATATATTTCTATAACTCCAGTCTTGCCCTGAAGCTACCCATATTGCAGTTACTGTGAACAGATATTGGACAATGTCAAATGGGACAGGAAATAGGGAGCACATGCTGGTTAGTGTTACAAAAATAGCATGAGTCTATGAAACAATCCTGCACATCACCCAACCAGAGGTTAGAGTAGGAATGAGGATGAGGACAGAGAGGGAATTATCCTGAGGGAGTCAAACACACAGACACGAAGTACTATCCTTGTCTGTTTGTGCATCCCAAACATCCAATCGCCATTCGTACTTGGGAATAGTCTATGATTATCCTCTCAAAAGCCTAGCTCTTAATGTGTTTCCTCATTTTGCCTTTTTACATTTTAGGCCTTTTGGGCATAGTTTGATAACAGTTCCCTCAAGTGATGTAAGCAAGTCAGTTCCAAAAAGGTTTTACCAGTGGTCTTTCTGGATGTAGTGACAGAGGACACGCAGTTGGTGTGTGTAACAGAGGAATATGCAGAGGACAGGGCAAGATTGAAACAGATGCTCCGCTGTGGCAACCCCTAAAGGGAACAGCCAAAAGAATAAGAAGGGACCTCTTTGTCCTAACCTCGGAAGTTATTTTTGACTTGCACATCATTTTCAAGTATACAATCTGATTATTTAGTTGTTCGACCATATCCTGTCATCAGCTCAATTTAATAAACGAATAACTTATTCACCTATGTCACCGAGAGACCAAACTTTCAGTTTAAGCAAAGACAGTAAACAATAAGAAGACCTTTAAACATCTAATCAACACTTTTCATATGAGTTATTACTTTATTTTAATCAAACTCAACTAGTCTAGTTAATCTCGACATCCATTCAGAACATGGTAATAAAGTATAACCTGCTTCGTAATGGATGAATGGTGATTACTATGTAATCGTTGTATATGAGCAACCTTTTGACCGTTTGGCTTGTCAGATGTGTTGACCACTAAGACTGCAAGTTTCTATTAGGAGCCACCAACACCTTAAATTAACTTTGATACTATTTATGTACTATATCGGACTCAGCACTGTATATATGCAGCTATAATTATCTGTCTGCAGTGACACATGTGAGCAAGGTCAGCGCTCCACCCGCCACTTGGTTGGCCCTCCCCTGGTCCTGCCATCCAGTGTACTTCACATCACTCAAAGATGACAATCTAATGAAATATCCTCATACGGCGCTCATGGTGCTTTCAAGTGCATTCTGCCAAATAGCTATTAAAATGCCCTACACACTGTGATTGCCTTTCAGAAAGGTGGAAATTGGAGAAGGTAATAGATTGGGCTGGAGGATTAAAAAGGTGAAGGGGATGATTAGATAGAAGCGGCCTGTCAAGATCTCATTGACTAGGATACGCTTTTTGACAGCAGCCGGGCAGAACACAGGTACAAAAATCCACATATCCTTTCACAATTGGGTTCCCGTGTGTGCGTCTCTGTGTGTGGTGAATATTTGCAATTGTCTGATTCAGGGGCCTTTCTGAATTGCTTCAGATATTTACTTTTTTTAAAACAGGTCATAGCTATGGTCTAATACAAAGGTTATTTAGTATATTCAAATGTAGTGATACTAGCAATGATAATAATGTCTATGAACAGAAAGAGAAATTCATTTCTGTTTATATCTTTGTTACTGTCTGGCTGGAGTCTCGTTTGTTAACCAGCATGCTGTGGCAGCCTGGAGTGACTGCTGAATAATGGAAAAATGTTGCAAAAAGCAAGGTCTCAATATGATAACGTGACCCAGAGTTTAACATTAACGTGGTTATAGAAGAGTCTTGCAAGGAACAGAATATAGTTTCTGAAACAAAAAGCACTTAAATCAGAGCCTGAAATGTGAGATATCACCAGAAAAAAAATCATTTGTAGACAGAAACAATGTGGAACATTTCATTTGCTTGAAAAGATGAAGCATGCAAAAGTCTCAAAGAAGTAAGATTTGCATACGGGGGTTTGGACTCTCATAGTTTCAAGTAACAATACAGTTTTATTACCAATCTCAAGAATGTTCTTGTGGGAACTGAGCTTTTTGGAGTCTAACTCCCATCAAAAACAAGAATTCTATGTAATTGAGGGGTGTGGACCAGGACCTCCATATCTGTCTGTCCTCCAGCGGCGGTTTTAGCCTATGTCACACCCTGGGCTAACATACATTACAACCCCACATGGTGCTGTGGGTATGTTTTCGGTAGGGCTGCAACTAACAACTATTTTGATAGTCGATTAATCGTTTAAATAAAATATTCTCCTGGTTATATAAAAGTTAAGTAAAAATAAATAAACAATTACTAAATGGCTCTTATTTTGCTATCAGCTTTTCAATCTAGCTTTAGGTTGTCTCAGATACATGCAAACTGACAATAAAAACAATAAAGATGAATTCTTCTTTCCAAAATGTCTTTTAATAAACTTTATTGCTTTTATAACAGACATTGAACCAAACAGGTTGCTATACCAAAAGTGTATTTGCTGAGCTGTAATTTAGTCCTTTCATGTTGCATCACATCACTGCTGATACAAAAGGTAAATGAAATGTATAAATAAATAATATAAAAAAATATTCATAAATAATACAGCTGTATCTCTGAAACCAAATCAAACATCCATGTAAATTTAGGAAAAATAAACAAGGGTAGAAAGAAAACAGTCAGTGCTTTATGCATTCTGTAGTCAACAACTACATTAGGATAAATCATTTACAAGTAGGATGGGGCCTACATTGGACACGCCCACACGCCGAGATGTGCACTCGGCGGGTACGACACACTTTCAGCAGTAATGTGAAACGTCTCCATGAGTCACGCAACGTGTATGATTTTAACGTAGGGGAACATTTGTAACGTGAATAGTATCATCATGATTTAATAATAGTTATTTGGTCAAAAGTCAAGTTAAACCCAACAGAAACGTAAAGTACATACTAGCTACCTAGCTAGCTAACTAGCTTACAGAGACGATTTTTCATCGTCTACAGGGCCAATGTTCCTTCGCTCCAAACGCTCCAGCTTTACTGACGTGCTCGCTGCCAGGACAGGTCAGCATTGCAAATCTTGCAGTTTACAACATATTCTGGCCTTGTTGAGGGAGAAATGCTCGTACACCTTTGATGTTTTCTGTCGCGATGGTGTTGCCATGGCGCTGTTTACTTCCTTCTTATTACGGGGTGTTGGAGACAGTGTTCGATGACGTCACCGACGAATCTATTAATCTATTAAATTCGTCAACAACTAATTTCGTAGTTTATTATTATCGATTACGTCGATTATTCGTTGCAGCCCTAGTTTTCAGTTTGAAATAAATAAATATATCAGTGTCACTGTCATAAGATTGTGATGTGCTTGAATCACAGACAGTCCAGGTCATTGAAATTATTGTTTTGATTGATAGCTGATGGGATGCAGGCAGGTGAAAACATAAATTATTAAGTAGGGGGACATTTATTGAATTGCCTTCAGCGATCCCCCTGCAACACAGATAGTACCCGAGTCTCCCATTTATGCACAATGGCACAACGCAGTCCAGGTTCATGCAGTGAAACTGTTGGGAGTGAAGCAGCCGCCTCAGAGATCAATCAGGATCAATCAGGAAA
Source organism: Lophius piscatorius (assembly GCA_009660295.1). NCBI lineage: Eukaryota > Metazoa > Chordata > Actinopteri > Lophiiformes > Lophiidae > Lophius > Lophius piscatorius. Next base: position 14,403 of record VRLP01003815.1, on the reverse strand, counting down.
ACCTTTTTAAAATAGATCTCGTTCACATAGTGTACTCCTTGGTGTCCACATACTTGCTTTAAACAAAGGAGAGGAAAGTGAAGAGTCAAAATTTAGACATTGTCAAACATGTTGACAGTGCTGGAGGCTGAGATAATGTATGTGGTAAGTAAAAAGCATTAAAAGTTGAAGTGTTAATACTTTATTTTATTATTTGATCCTTTTTGCCAAATACTCCTATTTAGGTCATATCAACCAACCTCAGCATCAGCAGCTTTGTTCTTGGCAGCAAGTTGATTAAAAGGGATGCGTTGATTAATTTGGTCAGAATACATGGCTTGGAGAGACTGAGGAGCTGGGCTGGGTTCAACCATCTCTGCACAATCCTGATGGTTCTTTATAAATGATAAATTTATGAAATCACTTCATCTACTACATGGTGTGACTGGATTTGGACCCGAAACAGTGTTACATTATCCTGAATTTAATACCTCACCAGTTGCCAGGCTGACTCCTGACTGTTTTCTCGCCCCTGGTTTTAGAGGCACTGCAGCAAAATACTGTATCAGATCAAACTCCCATGATGCATAGCCCACACTAAACCAGGCCGACCTCCCTTTCATCTGTAGAAAAGCTGCCTCTGCCTCTCCCTCATGACTCCACTGTTTACACTGGGAGAGTGAGCGGCTCAATGAACAGCAGTCAAATAGCTCTATAGACGGCAGAATTCAATAAAACAACCTTTGCACTCCTCTACCATTTCCCTGAAACAAGTCTATTGTAGTGATAGCCTCCTCTCTCTCTGGGGTATTACAAATGTACAGCATGAAACAGGAAATTCAAATTAAAAGTCCAGAGGAGCAAAAGGATGAGGGGCTACTCCTTCAAAGCAGATCAGCACTAACTTATTTGGAAACCTTTTGAATTTCCAAAGACTGATGTTAACCAAGAACATATCTTATTCAAGTATTGCCTTAGTTTTGTGTCTGCGACGCAAAGCAAAATAAAGAACTTGACGGACAACTGGAAAACACACCAAAAACAGCAGTCGTGAATGGTCCATCATCAACTCAGACATGCTTATAACGCGTTACATCATCCATTCAGCTCACAAAACACGCTGGCATCACTGATACAATCAGAAATACACGCTATTGGTAATTAAATTTCCAAGAAGAATCCTGGACAATAGAATTGTGAGAAGCATTAGTGTCACATATAAATATACAGGTAGGGAAATTTGTTCTCTGCTGTTAACCTCTCCCTTAAGAGCAGTGGGCAGCTTTTCTTCTTTTTCGTCAGTCTTTCGGCTGTTGCTTTCGAAGGCGCCACAGTGGCTCTTTTATCCATAATTACCACTCGTACCCTGGTGGCTAATTTCTGGAGACGGTATTTGTTAATTTGGCATAGGTTTGACGCACTTCCTGATGCTACCCTCCCTAATTATCCGGGCTGGGGACCGGCAGGGAAAGGAAACCGATTTGTGACCCATTTGTGGCTGGATTCAACAGTCGACCACCCGGTGTAGACTACAGGGGCCTGGAATCAAACCGCCAATCTTCCGATAAACTGCAACCTCTCTGCCTCCTGAGCCACAGCCACAATCAATCAATCAGTCAAACTTTATTTATATAGCACATTTCAAAACAAATCAAGTGTTATTCAATGCACTTTACGGGTGATTAAATCAAATCAAAACAATAAAATAACAATACTACAATGATTTTGGTGACCAAAGCATGCAGACAAAAAGAGTGTGGAATTACACTATAAAATGTGAATTTAAAATAAAAATACTAACATTAAGATAACAAGTAGGATAAGAGTAAAATTTGTTTAAAAAAAAAAGTAAAAGACATAGACAATAACACAAAGTACAAATAAGAGTTATTAAAAAGTTAATGACAATGAAATATCAAGTAAATATTTTTTAAAACAATAAATAATATAAATACAATAATAAAGTTATAAAGTTACAAAACACTCCATGGAAGCCAAAGTGAATAAGTGAGTTTTTAATTTATGTTTAAAAACATAAATCCCACTTCACCCCCATCTCTGACCTTTTGTCAACCAGAGCAGTGAAGTCTTACATGAGCCTGATAGTTCAGTACTGACGAATAATTATGATTTCAACATTGATCGAATAATTAGGTTTATAATTATGAGTTAATAAAACTAACTCAAAATTCCCAAAATACCAAAGGGAACCAGTACAGTACAGTATGGGAGATATTTACATCAGGTTTTTGACAGAAAACATCAAAGAGCTTTATAGTTGTGTCTTGGAAACACTCATCCGAGACAAATTCCATTCAAATGAACCTTTGAAATAAAAAAAAGATTATAAGATTATAAAGATGATGAATTAAAAAAAGAAGCCTAAATAGTAAAAACACTTCAATTTGTGGATGTATTTGCAGAAATGTTTTTCAAAAAAAACACATTGATTAGTATGAGAGATCTGCACCAGAAACATACCAGCCACTAGAATAGGCTCAAGATCATCCTGTAACCATGGATACAGGACGATGGATGAATGATGACGGCTTGTCCGGTGTAAGCCTGTCTCTCTCACAGGGAATGTGCGACCCTGGACAGGATAAGCAGTTATAGACATTGAACGGATGGATGATTTCTCCTCTTGTGATGGGCGGAGGGGTAGAACCATTGCTACGTACCTGTGGAGGTCCATAAAAACAGTCAAGTGGGACCAGACATCATACAAGAAAAACAAACCTCCCTTTCACACTAAAAAAATTGAGGTACAAGGCTGGACCTTTTTGAGGGGTTTCTAAAACTGTACCTTTGAACATTGGTGCATTTTACTGGCTTTGTGTTTGTACCTTTAAAATAACATTTCTGTACACCTAAGCTACATAATTGGTACCTACTGAGGTCAAGCTGGAGCGACATGTCAATTTGTACCTTTAAACGGCAGAAATACTCTGCTTTTCAATCGATATATTTTTCTGCAATTAAACTGATTTGAAATTAACAATTTTGCAAAAAAAAAAGCTGTGACAAAATTCTTAATAAAATCTTCAAAATTAACCAGTAGGCTATTTTATTTATTTATTTATTTTAAAAAGATCTCTCCAATATCCTGGAATTCTCAGTATTTTTTTTTCCCCATAAGCCAGGATAAATCCACGTTTTTATGCTAAGGTGCCAATCTTACGTCTGACATGTATGCATTCAGCCACCGGATAAGCAACATTGTTTTATATTATGTTATGTTTGAAAACTAATAATAAGTGGAGTTACAAAAAAAGACCCTCTCTATTTGAATCAGTATTTTATGATCCATGATACGCTGCATAATTTAACTGGGCCTCATTTTTGTTAAAGGGTCAATTATGTACCCTCTGCTGTTACAATGATTTTGTAACTTTTAAAATTAAACAAATTCTCACAGGTATCACCTCAAGGATCACTTCCTTACCTATAGTGCACCAAAAAATATACATTTTGGTACGAGAGTGGTATCCGTATTTCTATGTGTGTTCACGCAAACCTTATAGCTCAGGCCCCTGGTGTGATTCTACTGGCGGAAAAGGTTATTGGATGAACTATGGACTGTTGTCATGGATCTAATAATGATTTTTTTTTTAAAGGTGAAATAAAGAAATAGACAATGATATAAGTTTGAACCTCTGGAGAGCAGAGATCCATGATGAATGCATCCCTGGCGTTGTCGTCTGCTCTCGTCTCCTGAATGGATCGAGGCCTGAGAAAGAAGTGAGCTGGGACGTGTTCAATTATAGGATTGTCATGTGGACCCCCACAACAATCACTCTGGGTGAGCAGAGCAATACAGAGCTGCACTTGATTGCCAGCAGGGGAGAGGTGACTGTATCATGTGGCTGGTATTGTTCCTGCCAGTGTAAACAAAGGCTGCGTGTGAAAAACATGCAGCGACACGGTTTGGGGTTGTCCTGAATTTTCTGCACATAAAAACAAGTGGGGCAGGAGCCGGCTGCTCCTGGAAGATTCAGTGTTTTCAGAAAGTCTGTGCTGTATCTGGAATAACTCTGGTGGCAAACTCGACACAAGTTAAAGACCTCAATTATTCTGCGTATTGCTCATATGCAATTCTTAGTAGCTGCAACGAGTGGAAGGAATTGCAATGTTGAATTGCTTTATTCAATGGTTCACAACAAACTGATTCGTTGAGATCATTTGGGCTAGTTTCACACCAGATTTGATGGTTTTGACTGTTAATCCAGGTTGCATGATCCAACCCTCCTGTTCCTTTTTCATAATTGCTTACTTTCCTAAACGATCAGAAGGGACTTGAAAAAGTTGAAAAAGTGATCGTAAAGGTAAACATTATTGAAATGAGCTAGAGCGGGGGTGTGAGACTCAATCACAGGCCGAACGGGACTCAAATCGGCCACGTTTAATCTGAGATATTATGAAAATTGTATTCTTATTTTATTTACTCATATTTAAAGAATTCTGAAAAAAACTAACGAAATAAGAAATATTCATGTTATAGGTTAAATTCGAAATCAGCATAATAAATTTTTCTCCCTCCCTCTGTAGTTTCACAGAATAATGTCCAATGCAAAGTTTTTAATCACAGGCATCAATAACAGCCAGAAAACAAATATTTTCAAGTTACAAATTAAATCTTAAATAAAACGGCTTTTAATTGAAAATATAAACAGAAAATAACTTTAAATGACCCTTGGTGAATGCCTGGGCCGATTTAACCGTTTCCCTCTTCTTTTACAATATAACACTAAAGTCGACAGTTGCTCCTCCTGTCCCTTACTCCAGTCAGGAGCAGCTGCACCTCAGAAAACAATAAGCTGTATGAATAGCATTCAGATGCAATTCACATTAAACGTAAGCAACTTCATGTATTTTCTTCTACACATTTTGAATGGTTTGAGGACGTGAATTCATCTCGCCAATTAACTAAAATGTGCGTTCCTTTTACTTATGTACGCGTTTTACTTACTAATACATTTATTATTTATAGTTTTAATGTTTTACTCATCCATAACTCCTCCTGTGCTCCCCTTGATCAGCCTGAAGTTTATTTGAGTGACGTGATAAATGCTGATATCTTAAAACAGAGGAACAGGAAAAAACGCACCTGTAAATGCAGTTGGGTTTTTTTCAGAGATGAAATGTGACATTGAAATACAATTTAAAAATAGAAGAAACAACAGTTCCCTTTATGTTTTCACTCATGGCTGCCAGTGGATTTGTAGGATCGCGCTGCAATTATTGAACTTGTATCACAAAACCTGATGAAAGATTTTGGTGCAGATCTAGATAAAAAGATTAATGGAAGACAGAGGAAATAAGTTTTTCCACTTTCTCGATAAGGATCTACCGTTTTGTATGTAGTTGGAATGGCCTGTTATTCTATCAGCAGGAAGAAGACACTGGCTGGATGGAGCGTTGGTGAAGGTTGGGTGGCCCCCACTCATGACCTCTTCTCCAGGCCAAGGCTACAGCCCTCACTTTTAAATCCTTGATACAACTCTGATGTAATCAAAACAAACATTTTCCTTTATGCAACATCTATTAAACGGATTTCCACTAAACTTGGTCGAGCAGTTAGGCATGGATCGGAAAGTAACTTCATTCATTTTTCGTGCAGATTGAGGATCTGAACTCATTTCTTTAAACATTAGTGGAGGGGAGAAGCGTGGGTCAGAGAAGTTAAACTCTGACTTCTACCCTGTGCGAACGGCAGACTGTCAAATCAGCTCGCAAACCAATCCAATTCTTCCTCGCACTAAGGTCTATGCGGGTACAAAATTCTAAATTGATCCATGATATGGTTCATGCTTTATCGCGTTACACAAAGGATCTACAGCTGACGGGATGCAGCAGCGGCAATGAGGATTCCATAATGTATAATGTATGTATAATGTGCATAATCATCTCTTTGGTTCTGGTAGAACAGGACCTGCGAACCAAACATTGGACTCTACTCCAGTCGTCAAAAAGGTTGGGGACTTTCGCAGAGCAGCAGTGTGTTGCTGTCAGGAAGAATACATTCAAGCATGAAAGGCTGGAGATTGAGGGCCACAAGTCTGTTCCTTCTATGCCCCCCCCGCCAGCCTCTTACGGCGCGGCTCTGCCTTTTGTAAGCGCCCATTGTTGGCGGCGGATTTGAGGTGTGACTGTGGCTGAGGTGGGCCTTTTTAAATGTGCTGCACTTCACAAATTCTCTCTGCTGGAGCTTTTTCTGATGTGGGTGTTTTTAATTCTGCTTTAGGTGGGCTACGCTTGATGGGTCAGCTATCAGCACTGTGCAGACCTGCACATAAAGCCTCCACCAGTCAAACTAACACTCACACACACACACACACACTTATAAACATGCTTTCTGCAGCCACCCAATGCACACATCCTCGTTCACGATGTCTTTCTTCTCTCCCTCCTATTTTTATGAACTCCAGAGGATCTTTTGTACATTTAAATTTACAAAAGATGTTTATTTTGCTCTTGAAGATAATAATAATTATTAAAAAAAAAATAAACATAAAAATGATAATAATAATAATAAAATAAAAATCAAAAGACATATATAAAAATAACAGAAATAAAACCAAAATAACAGTTATAATATAAATTATAATAATTAGTTATATTTCATTCTTATATTTCATTCTTTTATTTTTATAATTATTTTATTATAATTTTAATAATTTATTTAATTTTATCACTTTTAGAATAATTACCATTATTATAACTTTATTTACATTGCAATTCTCAAAACAAAGTTACAAAGTGCTTCACGGGATAGAAACAAGGAATTAAAAGACACCAAGAATGAGAGTAAATAGTCGTATATAACATTAAAAAGCAAATGAGAGTCTGCGTTTTTCTCATACTGAAAAGCTGTGTTGAAAAGTAATTTTCACGGATGAGCTGCAGAAGGACTGAACTGACAGGATATTAGTGGAGATACCTGCAGGCTCCTCTCTGCTGGCAGTGGTTCTGTCCATTAAAGCTGCTGGTGTGTTAACATCTTATTGAAACAGGAAGGATGACGTGGAGGGTCTGCTAACCTCACGGAAACACCGAAGGAACAGCTAATGAAAGCTTGTCTGTGAAAGCTGAGGCGCCGTATTGGAATTCAATGTGAAAGATGGATGGCTGTATTTAGAGATCTCACTCAACGTGAATGAAATCCTAGACTCTTGTAGGCGGGCGAGGAGTTGACCTCAGGCATGTCCTGGAGAAGCGGGCAAAAAATGTCTGTATTCATCGACCACATGACCAAAGTTGAATTATTTGATATGTCAATCAAATAATCCAACTTTGTGATTACTACATATTCAAGTAAAGAACAGTATTACGAGAGGGAACATAAACATCATGTATGAAGACGGGACAAGACACGCTGGAGGGATAAGAATAATTTTAACAATAATGAAGGCATGATGGTAACAACAGTAAACATTGAAACCCATAGTGAGCCAGTTTTCTTTTTCTTATTTTTCGCTTGGAGAGTCTGAGCTACCAAAACTGATTTTGTCCATTCCATTTCTTTTAAGTTTTAGAAGCATGATACATTAAAATTGCAAGTTCATTCTCACCTTTTAAAATCAATAATTTATTTTCCTCAAACAGCACCGGAGAGGTAGAACCCTTTTTCTACTCAAACCAACCCTTAAAATCAAAAATTAAGTGCTTCAGGTTCATGGAGTTTTTACTTCAAATAAAAAAAACATTTAAAAACATTTAAATGTTAATCAAGCAAGCACAATGTATTCATACAGCACACTTCCTACACTGAGGTTATTCAAAGTACTTTACAATGAAAAGAAAAAAAAAAGAACAAAACATAATCAGAATAATTAGCAGTATAAAACGCATAGATTACAGGACCACCTGACCTTCTGTCATAGGCTCCACTGGTCATTACTGCCAGTACATCTTATTCAACATCAACATCTAACCTCAGCAAAACTAAGTGTAGTATATATGTGTATGTGTATGTTGTATTTGTGTACGGTTATATACATAATGATCATTTAAAGAAAAAACACTTACAGGTATGATTGCAAATAGATGCAAATGACATTTTAAAATGTTCAAATGAAATAATGGAACCTAACTTCATGAGTATTTGAAACTCATTCCATTTGTATGAACAGCGCCAAGCAGACTCAATTTGGAGGGAAAGCAATATCAACATAAACGAGTACAGGCAGAATTGTAGCTTGTGTTATGGTTCTCTGGTTAGCAGACGAAGAACATGATTTGTTTCTATACAAAAACCCAATTAAGACCCTAGTTTTCATTATTACTATTATTATCATTATTGATGTTATTATTATTATCATTATTCTAAGTAGTAAAACTATTTGACATGCAAATGTCAGGAAATAAGGAAGGAAGGATTTCTCGCAAAGGGAAAAGGGAAATCACAATTGATTCACTTCTTCAAGTTCGAATAAGGATTACTTCTTTAAAACTTTTCATTTAAATCCATGGATGAAATGACAACCTCTCTAGTTGAGGTACATTTTGTACCTCCATATTGGAAAAAAAAGATTTTTATCATGAATTTAATAATGAATTTTTATTTTTTTCAAGTGCTGCATATCTTAAGATATCGGACACCAGAAAATAATTATTACACATTTATTACAAATAACATGAATTCAGCAGCTTAAAACGTTGTCTCGATTAACATAACCATAATCTTTCATACAGGTTTTGATTTGGGGTAAGTTAATCTTTCTCTGCTCCTGATTTGCTCCTCATTCATTCGCTGTGACTACTATTGCTTTTTTTTTGTGTCGTTATCCATCTATTATGAGATACTGATATGGGAAACTCGTCTGGTGAGACATTAGGAAGGTAATCAGCTTCTCTCTGTATGATGAGTCCACTGGAGACAGAGATCATTTGCAAAGATAAAGACGATTATTGGTGCTTTCTTATTTGGATTTTGCCTATCATCATTCTCGCATTCCCAGTTTGGCTCCCAGAGCAGCCACAGTATTATCTTACCATCGCTGTGTTTCTCAATTCTGCTTCATATTGATATTGAATTTCTGAATGCAGTGCCCCCCCAAATAAATATATTATTTCCCTTTGTGCAATTTATTCTCTTCTGCACCGTTTCCAATAACAAACAAGCCGGGGACTGTAAATTACTTTTTTTTTTCTCCGTACAGTATACTGCAGTGTGCCTTAAAATATTTTTTCATTTGCACCTTCTGCCTACTTATATTCTACGCTTTGTTGTCGGGCAGCACAGTGAACCTTTTTTATTTTTTCACGTCTCATTCAGGCCTGTTGCATAAAACCAATTTTCTGACAGGCATGTAGGGATTATGGTGATAATGAAACAGCAATAGGTGAGGTGAATTTTAAAACACGATAAATGCAGAACCATGAAGTGAGTGGATATTCTGTTGCTTAGGGAAATGAGGGTTTTATCCTGCAGGATGAATGCAGAATGGTATGCAGCTCTAAACGCAAATGTTAATGTATAAAATATGATCCAGCGCCGCATAATGTCAAGCGGTCAAGGTTAGTCAGTGTATCCAGAGAGCTCTATGATCTGCTCCACCTGAGAGGTGAGGACTCAGTGTCTTGCACCGGGGCACTACAGAAGAGTTACTGAGGGAGGGCACGGATTCCATCACTAATTTACCAGATTCACCCGGACGTTTCCAACGCACAAACTTCCTCTCCTCATCTTCTTCTTTTAGTTTTTCCTGGAAGAGGAATTTTCCTCTCCATTTGGGCATTCTATCCACATCAAGGGACGGGCGCACGTTTTATCGTGGATGGCATTCCTCATGCAACACTCGTCATTATATCCCCAAAAAGTCTGGGTTATTATGGAGTCTTCATCATCGCCACGGCCACTGCTGATCCTTTGTGTGTAATGCCCCAGTAGGCCTAAGTGTGAGGAAGAACTGGGTTGACTTTGGGAAAGGTAGCAGCACATTTCCGCCATAAGGGGGAACAACTCCAAATGTTTTTCTCCTGCCATAATTTCACAACCATTAGTCCGATTTAGTCCCAATTTGTGTGCTTATGAATCGTCTCAAGGAGATCTAACTTGTATATTACTTATTTTATTCTAATAGTTCATATTTTACTGACTGGTGTGGAAGCTTTTTTAAGTTTTTAAGTTTTTAAGTATAAGTCTTAAAACTGCCATATAATTGGATCGATAGATTGATAGAGAGATACTTTATTAATCCCCAGAGGGGGAATTCAGTTTTTACAGAAGCTCACAAAATAGACTTTTGAAATGTAGCAAAAACATAACACATGCTATGTAATTAGAAATATATATATATATATTTACATAGAACATATATATATATATATATATATTTACATAGAACATATATATATATATATATATATATATTTACATAGAACATATATATATATATATATATATATTTACATAGAACATATATATATATATATATATATATATATATATATATATATTTACATAGAACATATATATATATATATATATATATATTTACATAGAACATATATATATATATATATATTTACATAGAACATATATATATATATATATATATATATTTACATAGAAGATATATATATATATATATATATCTAAATAAGAATTAAAATAAATTAAATAAAAATACGAAAAAATTAAGAAAAGGAAGAGTTCGATCTCCGTATGAGGGACACAAACTATTGTGCATTATTTTAACTCCGGAATCTTCTTAACAAATGATGAATGTAAAAACAAACTTTAATTGATGAAAGTATAATTAGGTTTCTCGTTCATAGGTTTAGTTCCTCCAGGGTAGTCGATCTGTCAATTTTCCTTCAAAAACATTTTTGTGTTTGTTCATCTCTCTGTCTTAGTTTCTGTTTTGTTTTTCGAAATACCCATAAACTTTTAAACAGTTTCTCTTTTCAAACAATCTAATTTTTTCATTTCTGGGCTACTGTTTATCCATTCACTGTTTTTACACTGAGTAGTTACATTCGTGTGGATTCACTGTTTGATTGCATTTTTCTTCTGTGGAGAGGAAACTATGATGAAACCAGGTGATAACTTTCTCTTCCCAAAGTCCTATTATCAAATTCAAATTTTTTTTTACAGAACACAACGTTAGATTTGAATTAAAACAAGGATTTAATCACAGCCAAAGTCTGTACTGTGTACACATAGCTCCCCCTAGTGGACATGTCTGGTATTTTACAGAGCAAATCCCTACTGGTCCTATCCCACACAAACTGTGTAGAATAACAGGAACTTTTTGGTATTTCCATTAGATTTGTTTCAGTAGTTATCAAACAGTTTCTGGGTAAATTCAATGATTGTTTTGTCTCATGATGTGACTGTAATATAATTTATCTTTTTTTTTTTAACCTAAAAAAAACCCAGATTTAGTCTGGGTAAGAAATATATGTATTTATTGTGTTTAATAACAGATTACTCACACATAGTAGCAGGTACAAGGTTACTGACATTGAAAATACAAACTATTTTAGGTCTTACCTCTACACTTAAACTAAAATTATGCAAATACACCTGATAGTTGTAGAGCTTTTTCAAATTGACATTGTGTATGCTATTCAGGTCAGGTTCAACTTAAAATAATCAATGAGTGATTAAAATTAATGATTTGAATTCATGTGTAGCAGCAGGAATACGATTTGACTCCACAGAACATGTTATTTAATAGATCAATAAATCACAACTTTCAGTACATTGTAATGACAGACTGATGCCGGAGAAGAATCTCATTCATGGATCAAACATTCAAAGATGTGAAAAATGAACCAACATAAAATCACGGTTCGGTCTCTTGGTGTGTACGTGCAAAATAATCAGATAAACTCTGAGTCACACTAGCTGAAGGTCAGAGGGTTTAACAAGCTTCTGATAATCAGAAAGATAAGAGGGGCGTCACGGAGACAGGTACCAATGATAGTGGATGATAAGCGTTGATGTCGCTGGACGGGTGCATCTCATAGCGCTGCGTCCATGGGAGCAGGACCTTGGGGTGACATTTCTTTCTTTTTTCTTCTGTTGATTGAGTATCCAGATGGAATAAACAACAAGGTGCTGCAGCACATGAGACATTAACTCTACTTTTAACTGTGAAACTATAAATCCGATTTATTCAGTTACTCCTTCAAGGTGCCCTCTCTAACAACTGCTGGCAGCATACATCGCCACAGTTTTAAGGATATTTACATTTCACCGAGTTACTTAAGTTCAACTTTTACTCATCTCAGATTGTTGCCGATTGATCTGTAATGTGAAGAATAATAGATGAACTATCCCACAGAGCAACAAAGTACAATACATCACAGTGCATAGATCATCTTAGGAGCAGGTCTAAATTATCTGTTTCGCACACATCTTTAAACGTTTGACGAGCTTCCAACCCCATAAATCCTTACTCCGCGCTTGTTTGGTTTCACTGCTTCAGGGCTCGACCGTCGCTCCTGCTCCTACGTGCCTCTCAGATATGCTTTCATAAGTTTCAGTTTAAAGAAGGATCTTTCACTTCTTGTGAAGTTAAGGGAGAAATTCTCGTTTAGTAAAAGTTATTTAAAAAAGAAAATTCTTAGAAATGGTCACAATAGGCCATGGCTCCCTCTCATCATCAGGTTTCAACCTAGTTTTTTTTTACGGTACACAATGCTAGATGTTGATAAAATCTTTATGTCATAGCCAAAGATTGATGAGCATATAGCGCCCAATTGTGGAGATATTTGCAGTAAAATCCTTCTCTGAGGTCAAACATTTTTGTGACATTTTGGGTACCTTGGCTAACCTGCTGTTTCAAATGGAGTCTACCCCTGGTCCTATCTCACAAGAACTGTATAGAATAACATGAACATTGCGGTAATTCTATCAAATCTGATGCAGTAGTGACAGGGAAATGGAAATATTCCTTTTTCCCCACTTGTTTCAGACGTCTTTCATTATTATGTTTTGTCTGGCGAATGAAGTGTGCGCTGTGCTGTCCGAAGGACGCAAGATACTCAGACCTGGTAGATGGGCCCCGACATTGTTAGCCCATGATGCTCCTGCAGGATATTGGACACTAGAATCCGGGATGAGTCTGACACCTGATCGTGCCAGGATCTTCAGATCTGTCTGTAATAAACCCGTATTTTTAAATAAGTGCAACTGAGCCTCCTCAAGTTAATTCCTTTTCCTCAAATGATCCGAAGACAAGATCTTTCTTCATCAAGTAGTTATCAAAGAGTTTCTGAGCAAAATCATTGATCGTTTTGTTTCATGGTGCTACTGCAGTATAATGATGTTACAGCCTTATACTTTGTCCAAAAAAGAAACCCGGCAAGGATAGAAATATTTGTATTTCTTGTGTTTAATCACAGATTACTCACACTTAGTAACTAGCACAGGAAGTGAATCATTTCAGGTCTTACATTTCCATACACACCAAGCTTAAGCAAATACGCCTGATAGTTGTGGAGCTAGGATAAGTTTATTTTGGGTGTGTAATTCAGGCGAGGCTCAACTTAAAATAACCAGTGAGCAGTGCCGGCCTAGTTGTTGACAGTTTGGACTGCTGGCAGGCCTGCTTCTCTACGGACTTTATGGACTTACTTTACTTTTTGTTTGATCATGATTTAAAACTGCAATAAGTTTTTTTTTTTTTTGGTTCATGCTGGAGTAGTAGAGACAACATCATTTTTAGGATTTAGGAATGTGAATTTCTGTTTACTTTATAATTGTAAGTCCTGTAGTGTCTGCTTTTTCTCTGTGTTTGGTCTCAAATCAATTCCAGAGGGAAATATCTGTCGCTCTAGCTGTGATTTACTCCACTGTGGCACCAGCTAGTTGCTGTTGGATACTGAGCAGGGTCTGTGCAGAGAGTTTTTTTTTGGAGTGCTTTCATTGGAGTTAAATAAATAATAATAATACATGAATGTAATATTTTTTCTCATTTGGATCTGCACTGATGTGGTCAAAATGGGCATAGTTCTCCAGAGTCCATAAGTGCAACAATTCATGCTATGGATCTTTGCTGAAGGTGTCGTTAAACTGCATGGTAGCCGTGTTAACTTTGGCAAGAGTGTTTTACGACTGTCATCCCTCATACATGAGAGCGCGCCGTTAACATCATATTCTTTAGTTGCAAAGTCATGTTTTGACACAACATGAGGGCATTAAGTGAACTACTTCTTGACGCTGCCCAATTCTATATTTACTCATAAAATTGTAAAGGTGATTTTAGGTGTTCTGCATGTAAAACTTCCTGCCCTGTGCCGAGTTCAAGATTCTGGGTTCCTGGACCCCTCCATTCACATCCAAGGGTTTCATCGGTCTTCATGTTTAATAATAATAATAATAATACATTTAATTTATAATGCACTTTACATTTGGATCAAATCTCAAAGTGCTACAAAGTAAAAGCAGATAAAAGCATAAATAAAAAA
>VRLP01003814.1:0-58018 GCA_009660295.1 Lophius piscatorius | reverse complement strand
TTTATTTTTTTATTGATGCTTTTATCTGCTTTTACTTTGTAGCACTTTGAGATTTGATCCAAATGTAAAGTGCATTATAAATTAAATGTATTATTATTATTATTATTATTATTATCTGTCGTTTTCGTTCATTTGAGAGTTAAGCATCAACAAATGACTTTGAGGGGGTCTAAGTCGTGTTAACAGCCACCTAAAGGCAGTTCCATTATTTAATTCAAAAAAAGAAAAGATGGAAAATGTGCAAGAGTTGGATGCAGGTTTGACTTACCGTCTGTTGCCGGTGCTGACAGGGACCCTCCAACCTTTTATCTGGCTGAGCTCGGGGTCGGCCACATCGATGAGGAGGGGTAGGCGGGGCATCCAGACGCTCATCTCCAGCTGAGCGCTCAGAAAACTGTAGGTGAAGTTGAGCATCACCCGAACCTTCCCTCTCGTCTCCTTCCCGTTAACGTACACGTAGTCACAGCGCTCCGCCACCTGAGGACGCAAGGATGGGGACCAACACACACATCAATGGATTAAAGACTGAAAGAACACTGTAGCAAAAAAAAAATATCAAAACTTAGAATTTACGGTAAAATACCGGCAGTTGTGGTTTTGCCAGAATTTCTCCATAAAAAAATACCAGGATAAACAGATATACCGTAAACTTGTTCAATAACAACTATACCGTAAACCTGTTTAAGGTCTATGTCCGTCATGAACACGATACAACTGTCTGATGTATTACGGTAGTTTTACATTTTTACTGTAGTACCGGCAGCTTTGGTTGCCAGAATTTCATCCTAGAAAATACGGTAACCATGTAAATGATATCGCGGTAAATAACCATTAAAAACAGATATCGTGTTAATCCGTTCACGATGACATATTGTAAAAATGACAACTATACCGTTAACCTTTTTACGGTAACATTTTGTGAAAAAAAAAAAAAAAGATCCTGTAAACCTATTTATGGTCCGGATCCGTCATAAACATGGTCCTGTTTACGGTAACTTATTGTAATAAAAAAAGCAACTATACTGTAAACTATAATTTACTATCTTTGTCCGTCATAAAAACGGTATTACTGTATGATGTAATGCGGTTGTTATTAAATGTTAAGACAAAAAAAACAGCATCTATTTATTTTTCCATGAAAAAAATACAGAACAAAGAAGAAGAAATTAGATTAAGTTGGCATTTATTTATATGTTATATATTTATATCACGGTCAACTTGTGATACAAACAAATACTTTAAACCAAGTATATTTGGTATATACTGAAACACGTCCACTAGGAGACATCTGAATGGATTTTCTTCAGACTATCGTCATTCTGTCTGAGATTGTTTCCTTTTTGCTCCGGTTGGAGATGTTTCCAGCCGACAGTTCCCACTGAGATGCTGAGGAGCTGAATGATTTGGCATCGCCTCAGAGAAAACTCAACTTTGGGTTCAGCATTATGAGGTCCTTCTGTGAGTACTTGAATGATCGGAGTTGCATCTGTGGGATAAAACGCGTTCAAGTAATGGGACTTTGGTCCGACTGAGCCGATAGAACTGAGAAAAGACACAAAATCCCTTTCATCTGACTCAAAACAAAAAATGATGACTGGCTGGATCAAGTAGGGCTTTAGTTGAATTTGTCAGATCTCCAACAAAGATAATAAGAACATCGGACGTGTCTGTCGTTATATTCAGAGCACCGCCGTCTCCTCTTCAAGTATTTATTTTCCCTCCTTGAGGACCGAATCTTTGTAACGATCATCCATTAGATTTCATTTGTTCTAATTGCGTTTCAAGTCCCTTCAATCTCAAGCATCGTCTCTTTCTTGAACAAACCGCCATCCCTCTCTGTGTCTTTGAATAAAACTTTTTTCTCATGTGGTGCCTTTACCATCGAGCAACGCCACCGACAGTTGGTATCCTCCTCCTCCTCCTCCTCATCCTCTC
This sequence comes from Lophius piscatorius, assembly GCA_009660295.1. Classification (NCBI taxonomy): domain Eukaryota; kingdom Metazoa; phylum Chordata; class Actinopteri; order Lophiiformes; family Lophiidae; genus Lophius; species Lophius piscatorius. The sequence continues at coordinate 56,083 of VRLP01003814.1, read as the reverse complement.
TTTCATTTCCTCTTCTCTCTTCCTCTCGCCCTCCTTCTACTACAGCGTCGCTGTGCCTCCCACATGCTCGGCCCGGCTGTAAATAGAACAGCTTGCTCATGAGAGAGGGTGATTATGGGATGGGAGGGGAAGAGTTTTTTTTTCAAACGACTGGTCCGTTTAGGCTCTGAAAACGCTTTTTCATCCGCAAGGTCACAGGGGGCTGGAGCCCAGCCTAGCTGGGCTAAGCCAGAAGCAGGGAAATAGATACCATAAAAAAGAACATTCAAACCTGGATGTTTAGACGACGATTCACCCAAAGTGCATGTTTTTTTCGACTTTGGGTGGAGGATGGAGGATCCTGGAGGATTTGAAAACAGAACCTTTTTTTTTTTGCGGTGAGCTCGCCACTATGCTTTAAACTAAAAAAGGGTATGTCCCCGAAAAAACCCCGAACACCTTGTTTTGTACAAGCATTCCCCTCGGATTGAGCTCCACGAAATAAATGTGAAGTTTCGAAGAAAAAAAAGAAAAAAGGAAGTTCTCCCTCGTGACTAAAAAATTTACTATTTAGAGCAAAATGCGATATAAGACAGATCTTAATGGCTTAATCAGACTAACAGTTGAGAAATTATGCCTCGAAACATTTTGGAAAGAAAGCCCCCCCTGTTGTCAGAAACGTGCAACTGAAAAATCAATCCAGTTCTTTCTTGCACTAAGGTCTATGTGAGTATCAAAATTTCAAAATAATCCATGAAATAGTGTTTGAGTTGTAGCTTTAAAAGATGTCCGACCAGCAGGGGGTGCAGCAGGTGATCCTCCTCACCTGAAAGCCCAGAATCAGGATTCTACATTTGTTCTTTCTTTTTCTTTTATTGAACAAAATGCCACATTTTGATTAGAAAAAAAAAAAAGAAAAAAGACAGAACACTGGTATGTCAAGGTCAAAGGTTGAAGTCCCTCTAGTGGACATCGATGATATTTTTCCGGGGTATAAATCCAATTTTTGGCTCATTTTGGGTCCATATCCAACGTCCCTTTGACATTTTATGCTAATCACGCCGATTTGACATTTATAAAGAGTGACACTCGCAAAATTAGACCTCGATCCAGAGCGAGGCCCACATGAACGAGCGTTTAATCCGAATGTTGAACTGCGCCGGGGCATCACTGCTGTGGCTCTGTTGGGTGGGTGCGGCTTAGGGCTCTCCATTAACTGTGATGAACGGAGCAAAAAGCAGAAGATCGGAACCCCAGCGTGATTCTTTCCGTACAGCTTTCCTTTTTCTTTTTTCCATCTGCCTTTCAGAAACGAAGACCCGGTGGGACGAGACGGTCTAATACTCTGCTTTACAAACATAATTAAATTCCCCCGCTGTCCATTTTTTGCCTTTTTTGAAATTGTGGTCTTATTAGATTTTTGTTTTTTTTTACCAATTGCAAAGTTGAGTTTGACTTGGAAGCCGATCAAAAGCAGCCAGAGTCGCCCTCGTTTCTAACCTCGCCCGTTATTATGATGGAAAATGCCGGAGGCCTCATAATAACGGGTGGAGAAGGTCGTCGGTGCTTAAACCAGAACCTTTGATGGTGGCTGCTTCAACCAAATATGGTGGAATCTCAGAGTAATTTTTATTCTTATAACTCAGGGTTGTTTCACATATATGTGGTAGCATTTAAAAGTAATAATTCACTCATATGTAGGACATTTCTTTTGATAGCAGTGGGGGGGGGGACCTTCCTCTTTGCTCTGGTTGTTCCGGGGAACGTTTTTTTGTGCGCAAAAGGAATGTTCCGCTCAGCTGTTTGATCTCATAATATCTCCAACTTTTCGGTGTTATGATACATTTCAGACGCCGGTACATTTTACGGAATTTCGAGATGGTCATATTTAAAGGGACATTACAAATTCACTTTTCAGTTGCACTAAATTATTTTTAGATTTTACCAGCTGTTAAAATCCAGATTAAAGTAAAAGTTTAGTTTCCGATTGAATCCAAATTTTTTGCGTATGAAACGATGCGAGGAAATCTATCTTGAAAGTATAATATTTTACTCCAATAGTTCATCTTTTACTCAAGGAGCTTTTTTACGTAAAAGACTTGGAGGAGTTTAAATAAGGGAATTGCTTGTACAACGCAGTGGTTGGGGGTCTTTCCGAGCATATTTCTAGTCTTAGAGTAAAATCAACATGATCCGTGTTCGAACAGGACTATCCACGTTTCCGTGAACCATGGAGGGAAGGTGGAGATGGCCTAGAATAGAAAAAGAGTTTTATTTTGAGTTTCCTTTGAAAACAGGGCGCAGAGAGGAGGGGTACCACTCGCTGTCCCCAAACTAGATGGGTGGGCAGGGGAATGCGCTACCGAGGTCAGCGCCACATTGTGTGTGAGCTACTTCAGCGGATAATTAAACCCTTTGAGAGATCCCTCCTTGAGATTATCTTCTCTCTGATATGCATGGGCATAAAAATAATTAAAAAAAAGGGTATAAAAACAGCTCCAGGGTCGAAATCAGCCACACTTTCTCTCCCAACTACTTTATTTTTCCTACTTTTTCCTTCGTCTTTCTTTCTTCACTTAAAATATCAAATGACGGGAATCAGATTTCATGTTATTGCTGGATTTCGGGGGTGAATGTTGATCTTTCGCATCAAATGAAAGGAAGAAATCAATTAGCTAAGCCTTCGGAGAGCGGATGAAAATCAGCTTACAGAGATTTCAAACTCGCTTAAGCTCAGAAATGGACTTTTTTTCACATTTAAGGTTTGTGAAAAGTTGAGCTTTCAGCAAATGTTAATTAATGATTAATTCAAACAGTCAGTTTAATTTTAGTTTATATTTATAGAAATATTTCATATATAAAAACGTTATTATTATTATTATTCATAATATTACTATCATTATAATAACATACTGATAATAAATAATATTTAAAAAAATAATAAATAAATATTATTAGTTCATTGATTCAGCCTCCTTTTAGTTTATATTTATATAAATATTTTATAAATATAAAAAGTTATTATTGTTATTATTATTATTCATAATATGACTATTATTATAATAACATAACGATGATAAATAATATTTAAAAAATAATGAATGAATGTTATATGTTCATTGATTCATCTGCATTTTTGTTTATATTTATATAAATATAATTTAAAAAAATTGCAACAATATTATAATTATAATTTTTTAAATATTTCGTCATATTAGTTAATTCAGTAATTCAGTTTTATTCAAACAGCAACCTATTAAATGAACAAAATGAAGAAATTAATCTCACGCTTTTCATATCAGAATGCATTCAAACGCTGCGATAACGGTTTTAACTGTATCCGGAAGGCGTGTAATCGAGCGGAGGGTAATTACGCAGGTGTTGGTGTTATAAAAGCAAACAAAAAGAACACGATAATTTGATCTGAATAGGAGCTGCTGTCTTCTCGGATTTTGACTCCTCCACGTCGGATGAGAACATTTAGATATCAGGATACAAAATGATCAAAAACAAGCACAACGTTTTTCAAATATATGCTCCGGAAACATTTCTCGTGTTTTCAGTGTTTTACCTTCACCTAGAGGATGTCCTTGAAGGCATCGTTTTTGTATTTTTAAAGGCTTTCACCGTCCGCTAGTTTTCCTATCAACTATGAAAACATTTATTAAATCAAGGTCTTTTAAATACTTAAACATTTCCTCTTCCTGCCTCTGATACGCCTCTAAAAAGCAAATAAAGGCTTTCTTTCAGCAGCATGTTCAATAAAGACAGAATGCCCACATCTCAAGGCTTTATAAATACATATATATATATGTAAAGGATATATAAATATATAAATGGCTACATTTAAAAGGCATCACAGACCTGATGCTTGCCAAATAGTGAGCCCACTTATCTTTACTGCTAATTGGGTATTGCTAAATAGTGATCCATATTGAAAAATCGAGTGTTATGCTATAAACCGTTTATAAACGTTAATTAATGACTTATAAAGTATTCATAACCTAATTATAAACCATTTATAAACCATTCATTAAGGTACCCTTACTGTAAAGTGGTCCCCAGATTTCTCTACTTCTTTATAATTCTGAGGTTCCACTCCGGGACCGGAGAAGACTCTCAATTTCTGCCGTATCATTTTAGAACAAAAAGCAAAAGAAATTGCTTTCTTTTTTTGAGACGGCAGCAGCTTTTTCCTTTCATTCCGCTCAGCATCTCAGGCGTCGCCAGATAGCCGAAGAAAATTTGTCAAGAGTAGCAGCTCAGAAAAACAAACTCACTCACCTTGATGACCTGCTCATCTGTTGATCTGCACTCCACCGACTCCGTTACGTCGGAGACGGTTCCGTCTGTCCCAACGGTGACGACCTTTACTGGAACCGCCACAGTCCGACCCGTGAGGACAGCCGTGTTGAGGATCTCCGTGTCCTGCAGTGGGAATCGGAAACATGAGTGTTGTTCCCAGGATTAATACTTAGAAACCAGGATTAATACTTAGAACCCAGGATTAATACTTAGAAACCAGGATTAATACCTAGAACCCAGGATTAATACTTAGAATCCAGGATTAATACTTAGAACCCAGGATTAATACTTAGAAACCAGGATTAATACCTAAAACCCAGGATTAATACTTAGAAACCCAGGATTAATACTTAGAACCCAGGGTTCATACTAAGAAACCAGGATTAATACTTAGAATCCAGGATTATTACTTAGAACCCAGGATTGATACTTAGAACCCAGGATTAATACTTAGAAACCAGGATTAATACCTAGAACCCAGGATTAATACTTAGAAACCAGGATTAATACCTAAAACCCAGGATTAATACTTAGAAACCCAGGATTAATACTTAGAACCCAGGGTTCATACTAAGAAACCAGGATTAATACTTAGAATCCAGGATTATTACTTAGAACCCAGGATTGATACTTAGAACCCAGGATTAATACTTAGAAACCAGGATTAATACCTAGAACCCAGGATTAATACTTAGAAACCAGGATTAATACCTAAAACCCAGGATTAATACTTAGAAACCCAGGATTAATACTTAGAACCCAGGGTTCATACTAAGAAACCAGGATTAATACTTAGAATCCAGGATTAATACTTAGAACCCAGGATTAATACTTAGAAACCAGGATTAATACCTAAAACCCAGGATTAATACTTAGAAACCCAGGATTAATACTTAGAACCCAGGGTTCATCCTTAGAGCCCAGGATTAATACTTAGAATCCAGAATTCATCCTTAGAACCCAGGATTAATACTTAGAACCCAGGATTAATACTTAGAACCCAGGATTCATCCTTAGAGCCCAGGATTAATACTTAGAACCCAGGATTAATACTTGGAACCCAGGATTCATCATTCACTCAAAAAAAAAAAGTTATTTTGTTTTATGATATTATATTCACGTTAGATTATGTTTGGGAACACACTTGGTTACTGTGAGGGCTAAAGTTACTTCCTTTAGGATTTAATATGATACATATTGACAAAAAATTAAATTCACCAATATTCAAAGTCGATCTTCAAGTGTGAAAACTCTGACTCGATGTCTTCTGCTCCTCTAAATGAGCCGCAGTCATAATTTCCAGGACTCCTGAGTGACTATTACAACAAACGATGGTTTTGGGCTCCTGCTTTTATGACTAGTTTTGCTTCGGAGGACAGTTTGAGGGTCTCTAAACGATCGCAGTGATAAATTTACTGCATTACAATTTTAAAATGTACTTATTCTAATTAAATAAATATATTATCAATGTACCGTAGACGCCAACCAGCTGATACGGTCGTTTCCAGAGACGGTGAATGGCGGAATCACCCGTCTTATTAAGATTTAATTTCTTGTATAGTCTTAATATCTATATCAGCGGTTCTCCTTTGGGTCACATGATGAGTTAAGTATTGGTTTTGTCTCCTGTGTTTCATGTTTTTAGCTAAAATACCCAGGATTCATCCTTACAACCCAGGATTAATACTTAGAACCTAGGATTGATCCATAGAACCCAGGATTAATACTTAGAGCTAAGGATTAATACTTAGAACCCAGGGTTAATAATTAGAACCCAGGATTCATCCTTAGATCCCAGGATTCATCCTTAGAACCTAGGATTAATACTTAGAACCCAGGATTAATACTTAGAGCCCAGGGTTAATCCTTAGAACCAAGGGTTAATACTTAGAACCCAGGATTCATCCTTAGAACCAAGGATTAATACTTAAAACCCATGATTCATCCTTAGAAACAAGGATTAATACTTAGAACCCAGGATTCATCCTTAGAACCCAGGATTCATCCTTAGAACCAAGGATTAATACTTAGAACCCAGGATTCATCCTTAGAACCAAGGATTCATCCTTAAAACCAAGGATTAATGCTTAGAACCCAGGATTAATACTTAGAACCCAGGATTAATACTTAGAAACCAGGATTCATCCTTAGAACCAAGGATTAATACTTAGAACCCAGGATTAATACTTAGAGCCCAGGAATCATCATTAGAACCCAGGATTCATCCTTAGAACCAAGGATTAATACTTAGAACCCAGGATTCCAGGTTCTGGCCAAGCAAAAAAAGGTTGAAGCACTTATTTCGTCTACTTATTATAAAGCCAGCATATATTCCGTCTGAACGAAAAAGAAGAGGAAACAACGGCCCGTTTTCTCTTCAAAATTACTGCTCAATTACCCGCGTCAAGGTCTGGAGCATCAGTTGATATCAAGTGAGGCCATTCAGGTAGCCTCACTGCGTCACACCTTCATACCTAGCCTCATCATCATCATCATCATCAGCTGTCAATATGATTCTCTCCATTCATCCCGTTTCTTTCTTGCTGCTCTAAGACACACCCTCCATCTCCACCTCTCCATTCATTAATCTCAGCAGAGTCATCAGCCACCACCACCACCAGTATCCAAGGGGGAATATCCTACGCTGAGCAGCAGTCTTTCTAATGGACTAATTATCAAAATATCATCATTCTTCTTCTTTTCTTCTTTTCTCCATTTGTCCTGATTGAAACAAAATGTGTACTAGTTAGCTCACGCTAGGACTTAGCTTGGCTTAAATTGGAGCAGTTCTTGGAAATAAGGGCAAACTTTCTCTACGGACGAAGAATTAACCTTCCAACAGCTTCAACTTTGTGCTATTTTCATTTTATAGAAATGTTGGGTAGACATCCGTAGTTCATCTTCTTACAGTTTTCATTATTTCAAATGAATTCAAACTAAGCATTGCTTGAACCACTCTTATTTAAGATTTAACCGAGAGCCACGGTTCTGTTTTTCTGCTGATACATTGAGGCAAACACCATTTGCTGGTGCAACTCCCTATATCTCCTCCTCTTCCTCCTTTCTGTATTAGCTCATCAGAGGTGGCTAACGGTCCCCAAGTTCCCTTCTCAAGTAAATTTACCGTTATTTGTAGAAAACGTCTTTGGTAAAAGTCTTTCATTATAACTTCTTGTAATGAAAGAAAAAGGATAAAAAAGTCTGATGTGTGCTCAAAGAAAATATATTAAATGAAGCCCCTTGAAGGTCATTTCAAACCTCACTGAATCTCATTTCATATTCATATTATATTAAAATAGGATCAATTTAAGGAAGCTTCATCTCAACTTCTATTACCGCTATTCAAAGTGAAAGAGTGTTTCAGCCTTGATGAGCATTATGTGTGTGTGTGTGTGTGCATGTGTGTGTGTGTGTGTGTGCATGTGTGTGTGTGAGGGGGTTTGGGGGATAGAAAAAAGTGCTGACATCACGTCTTTTTTGCTCATAGATGAGTTCCTTAAATATGTTTCTTGCCTTTTTCTGTCAGAGTTTTACATCCGTCACCGTCTTGGATGATTCGCGCCACTAGATCATCTTTTTTTTGTGTCTTATTGTGTCTTCAATGTCACCCTTTATGGTGAGAAGGAACAGAATGATGCAAAATGATAAAAAAAAAAAAAAAAACAACCTGTGGTAACGAGCCTGTTTTGAAATATATGAGGAGTACAGCATTCAGATTTTCTGGATATTCATTTGAAAACGTACGGAGGGTAAAAGTAACAAAAAGTCCCCAATCCCCTGCATTGTACGACCAAACTGATTGAACTCCTCAAATTAAAGGTGAGGTTATGTCCAAATTGTTTTTTGTAAAGTGGGTAAAATGTGATATAAACATGATAGATTTTCACAAAGAGTCCGGAAACAGTGTTTTTCGTCTAAAAAAAGCCCCCCCTAGTGCTTAAAGTATGAACTACTCCAGTAAAGTATGATATTTAACAGATTTACCTCCTCGATTCGACACGTTTGCACCAAATTCGGACTAAATCGGACCGATGGTCAAAAAATGATTGTCTGAAAACTTTTGGAGATAAGGCTTCCCCTAGTACAACCGACCTTTTCTAAAATCAATCCAGGTCTTCCTCACACTAAGATCTATGTGGTTGTAAAATTTGAAAATGGTCGATGATATGATTTTTGAGTTATCATGCTAAAACGAAGGATCTGCGTCGGAGCACTTCAGTTACATCAAAACTGAAGCGCTGTAAGAAATGATTTATATTTCCTTGCCAGTTCATCTATGATGTTAAAACATAAAGTTCTTGCATTTTTTTTTTACAGTGCAATGGGTCATCCAGTATCTCTTTCGCTTCTAATCTAAAAAAAAAAGTACGTCATTTAAGTTAAAATAAATTGCGTAATCGTTTTTCTTTTCTCTTCCATGTCTTCAGAAAGTCTCTCACCGAAAAGCACGTATTAAAAGTAACGATTTTTACGATTAAAGGTGTTATGCTAGTGGAAGTTAACGTAGCCTCGAGCACCGATAAGGACTTTGTCGAACAAAAGGTGGAATATCCCTTTAGTAAATGGTTTTACAGCGGAGGAGGATCTCGTTCCAAGTCTTTTACAGGAACTCATTTCGAATGGAAAAAAACCCCCGAAAGGCGATAATACTCTCGTTCAAGTGTTGAAGAGATATTACGCGTTTCACCTGAGACTGGAGGCTTTCTAGAGAAGCACAAGAAGATAATGAGATCGGTTAAGACGATATTTACTAATCCTTGAGTTCTCGTTGTGAAGGTTGTACGGAGGATGTGTTATAGCAGTGGCTGCTGTTCAGGTTTAATAAAATACTAAAAGGCCTAAATATTTTGGAAAGGAAAACTCCAGACGACGCTTTGCTCATCAGAACTGCTGCTTCTCGGTTTCTTGGGTTTATTCATGATTCCTTTGGGAAAATAAATACAGTAAGAACTCCACACCTAGCTATTTAATCCCGATGTTTGAAGACTCTAATAATAGGGTTTGATTTTTTTTGTATCACTTACCGGCTCTACAGGAAGTGAAGGCAAATACAAACAACAGGCTAGTACCGTTAAACTTAAATAAATGTCAAAACTAGTTGTCTGCTGACAACTATGGATCATCCTCAAATTTTAAAGCCACATACACTGAGGTACGAGGAAGAACTGAAGTGATTTTGGTAAAGTTTGGTCGGACTTTTCCAACACTAGGGGAGCTTTTTCTCCAAAGGTTTTCGGACCATGATTTCTCATCCGCTGGTCTGCGAGTTCAAATTTGGTGCGTATGAATCTATTCAAGGAGATCTATCGCTCATATTTTTTAAGAAAAACCCTTGATTTTGGCCATAACTTCCTTAACTTTGCTCAAGTTTAGTCCAAATGCGGTGCATATGAATCGACGCAAGGAGATATATCTAGTATATATCATTTATTTCCATAAGAGTTCACATTTCACTCACCAGGGGTAAAAACTTTACAAAAAAACGTATTGTGCTGTAAATGACAAGAGCATTGGCCAAGTTGTCCAAGAAGTTTGAAAGTGGGAACATTTTATAATCCCTAACTTTTTCGGGGTATAAGGATGAAAGACGGAGATTACAAGGTTTATTAGTAATAGCGTTGCGTAATGTTGTACTTGTGTTCATTTGTTTACAAAAACACTAAACCACGTCTGAGACTCGTCTCCTCATCCCCCTACATCTTTGCCGATAATCTCATAAAACAGAAAGCACACTCAAACTGACAAACAGCCACTTAGAAAGAGTGGTTTACGTGAGATCTGAGCTTCTAGGTGTCCGCTTTTCACTTAATGAGCCACTAACGCTGACAAAACACTGCGAAAACGATGAGCTGCGTGTCGTGGAGAAAGTGTTTGGGCCTTTAAGCAGATCAGCTGAATATTGACTGCACTAATAATAATAAATATGACGGAAAACTCATGATTTCCCTAATGGAATTATGGGAAACTTATCAAGGCAGTAGGCGCGACGCCCGAGAAGCGAGGTCTTTTTCCGTGAAATCCTCCGATCTCCCACTGACCGTTGTGCGACCGCATAATAAACCCTCAGCGGGTTATGAAGAGGGCTGTGATACATACCCCCCACCCCCCTCATGGGGTCTATTTGTTCGTAATAGCGGGTAAACACACGTGTCTGTGGACGACTTCACATCATTAGCCCACACGCACACACCCTCAGTGTTACACACTCACACAAGGCCGTTCTCCGAGGCGCCGCTCTCGTCTTATCTCAAGGGTCTCGCGTCACGGCGAAGGGGAGCGAGCAAGAAAAAGAGAAGAAGGACGACGAGTGAGAGAAGAATCGATAAAAGGCTGTTACGTGTCCGTGCAGCCGTGGTTACGAGTTTGGAGTCTGTGTGTGTCTGTGTGTGTCTGTGTGTCTGTGTGTGTCTGTGTGTGTGTGTGTGTGTGTGGGGGGGGGGCTGCTCAAGGACGGATACTGATAGCAGAGAATCAAAGGTACAGCTGTCTCAGCGCTGTACTGGATATCTGAGATCTGGCGACAAGGAGGGTGTTTGAAAGGAATCGTATGAATTCATCCTTTTCAACACTGCAAACACAAAATGAGGAAAAAAATAAAATAAACCTTTGCAGGTGAAAAAGCAGTTTTGGAGACTCAGCTTTAACAGAGGACGAAAACCGCAACCAATTATGTGCCTGTTTATCCTGTTTTTTTTCCTAAGTTGTCAAAGGGTCTCAGCAGCTTTTCACTCTGGACCGTGGGAGGAAGGTGAAACGGCTCATCTGTGTGGTTCAGCTTCAACACGTTTGTTAACTCTGAAAAGAAGAGCTGATGTTTTCACTACTGTGCGTTTGTCTGTCTGTTTGTTTGTGAACAGGATTATAGAATAACTACAGAATGGAGTTGCATTGGATTTTACCCAGAGGTAGGTTTTCACATATCCTAGCGGTGATTACATTTTTTTTGGGATGTAACGGGTTTCGCAGCATTTACGATATAAAATAAAGTAAAATGATAAGTTGTGATGTCACAATGTGGCTATTGCTGCCTCTTTGGATTGTGCCTTCGATTCCTTTGATGTTTCTTTGGGGGTTGGAGCTGGGGGCTCAGTGGGCTGAACAGAGACGCTGAAGCTGAAGGCGCAGGAAACAACCAGCCACAGAGAATTTTGCAGATAATAATAATAATGACTTTGTTTATATAGCACCTTTAAAAAACAAAGTGATGTGACCGCAGCGCAAAGGTAGTCAAATTCAATATGCAGGCAGAAGCACAAAGAATATAGAACAGGGGACTTTGACAATAAAAGAAACAAAAGTAAAAAGCAACAAGGGAATAATTTAAGGGAACAATTGAGAGATTAAAAGTTGATAAAATGTCCATAAGAGACTATAAAATGCCAAATATAAAAGGAAAAATAAAGAAATAAAATGAAATCAAATAAAGAAAAATAATTAAAAAAAATAAAGGTCAAAATCACAGAAAAGCAAGTCTATAAGAAAAGGGTTTTACGAAGTTACTTAAAAGAAAGTTACTGACTCTGCGGGGCCAACTCTCCTCACGAAGGTCTTTCCGAAGCCGAGGTGCCCTGATGGCAAACGCACGGTCGACTTTAGATTTAATTCTTGACTTTGGAACAACCAGAGAGGAACGCCAGACCCAGACGTGGCTTAAAGGTTATCAGATAAATCCTAGAGTCAATTCTGAAACATACGGGGAACCAGTGGAGAGACCGCAGGATCGGGTCGATGTGATGGTGTCTGTTGAAACCGGTGAGGAGCTGAAAGCGAAAGAAGGACTTTTGACAGAAGGGAGCTGCAAGTAATCTTATCAGGAGAAAATGAAGGCATGAATAACTTCTTATAGGTCGGAGTGTGAGAGTATAAATCTAATTCTAGAGATGGGTCTGAGTTGAGAGAAGCATGACCGGGTGACTTTTTTCGATCTATGGTTTCTAAAAGGATATCTCAGTCAAAGGTTACCCCGAGGTTCCTTTCAGATACACAAGGTGGGTTAACGCGGGACACTTTTCTTCTATCTATTACATGACCTACGATCTTTTTCTGACCCGGTGTTAACATGCGTCGACTCATCCGATCGGATCGGAAAAATACGACAAAGAGGGGATGAGCGAAAGTGTCTTTTCGTCCACCTAACCGACCAAGCATGTTAAGCTCTTTCAAAGTCGCGATGAGAAAATGACTCTCCGATGTAAATCGCTACTGGTTTGAAAGTGGCATATTTAAAATGCGTGAAAAAACTCAAGAGTTACGACTCAAACAGAGAGTTTTCAGAAACAGTGTTTACACTCAGCGACTGGATATGAGAAAGACTTTCACGACCGGACTTAGACTACCTCACGGTAAAGGAATGAAATCTTAAACGGGACCTTTTCTTTCGGAAAGGGCCGTTTACATGCAAGATTTTCTTCACAATTAGGCGTCTTTTCCGAATCTGTTCGGAATAAGGAGAGAGTTTGCTGGAGTTATCGGTAGATTTATAAACTGGCCTTAACTCAGACATTAATGGAGAAATCTGCAGGAATTATTCCTGTTGTACTTTGGTGGAGATTTGCGCTCTCTAAGTGTTTTTTCTAGTTTAACCGGGCTGAAATCTGCCAGTTGAGTCTAACAGCGTACTAAAAGAGTGGAGGAGACCCTCTCTGTAGTTGTTTTTCTGTCCATTCTTTGTTACTCATGAATCCACAGCTGTGCGTGGGTAGAAGTGTTATTTTAGCAAAAAGTCAAATACAAATCCATCCCGCTGGAGGAGGTACCTGTCAGCCATCATGGAAGCTCACAGCTCGTTTCCTTGGCTTAAAGCCCACATGAGCACAACCTGCATCAGAATTGTAAGGTGAGAATACGTCTATCAGCCATAATATTCAATCCACAAACCTGGCGTTGTGTAGGTTCCCTTTTTGCTGCCGAATCGGCTCAGCAATCTTTGTCAGAACCAGCAGGAACTTTTTTTTAACAACTCCTACTACAGTTACTCTTCAGTGGGGTCACAGGTGGGCCTTCACTCCCCACTAGCATTAGTGAGCTTTGGGCGGCCACCACACTGTCGGATATTCACCAGTTGTCCCTTACACCCCTTTGGGTGGGTCCTAACCACTGCAGAGCAGAAACACCCAATAAGACCTCCAGTTTTGGAGATGTTCTGATCCAGTCGTCACAATTTGTCCCTTATCAAAGTTCCTCCCCATACCTCCGTCTTCCATTGCATCAGCTTTGAGGACAGAAAGTTCTACCTGGACTTTAGTGCGATGAAAAAGTGAGTTGATTTTTTGGAAAGCCTGGTTGTAAATTTCCCAACACTAAGGGGAGCTTTAGTTCAAAAACTTTTTGGTCCATAATTTCTAAACGGGTTGTCAGGTTTAGTCCAAATGTGTTGCATACGAGGAGATTTTTGTACACACTTTATTTTACTCTAAAAGTTCATATTTTAGACTCTAGGGGGAGCTTTTTCACCAAAAACACAATTTTTCGGACATGAAACCGTTTTAGTCCATATTTGGTGCACATGGATCAGCATGACAAGGTTTTTCTTGTACATATCATAGTTTGCTCTAATAGTTCATATGTAACTCAGTAGGCGGAGCCTTCTTTTTATGAAAAATAGTGTTTATCGGACATAACATTACATTTTAATTTGAGGAGTTCAACCAGGCGGATTGCAGTGGTCTTTTCTGTTGTGTCTGAAAAAAAACTGAAAGAAAAAAACCCCCAAAACGACTAAACTCTTCGATCATTCACGATAACAAATTCAAAATAACTTGCTCAACTTCACTGGACTATTTTACTTAACATCCGTTTCTTGCTTTTTTCTTGCAGTTTGGACTCTTTTGTCATATTTATACCTCATTTATCTCTATTTAATGTAAGTCTATTTATGTATGTCTACACGTACACAGGTTTTTTCCATTGTCACTCTACAACATTGGAGCTGCTGTAAAGCACAAATTTTCCTGAGGGGATTAATAAAGTTCCATTCCATTCTATTTTCGGGGACTTGTCCTTGCTGTTGGGGATGACGGCGTAACCCCTAGTTATTCAAAGTTAAAGGACAGGCAGGGGAATGAGACGCATGTTTAGCTTAGATCAAGCCCGCTTATCATCTGAGAGCAATTTTTTGTTTACTGACTAAACAAATGCGTCTTATTAGTTGATATTGACAGTGAGCTCAGGGGTCCTCTACTGCATTGCCCTACAGTGAGATCTGCTTATGTTGCAGTCGCAGCGTTCTATGCTATTCAGCTCATATCAACTATCAATAAAAGTGCCTGAAGCATCTCTGCAGTCTGCCAACATCCGAATCTATGGGAAGAGATGAAATTAAGGTACAAAGTTCAGGGAAGAATCAACATATTTATTCTCTGGCTTTGTTTTTCTTTTGTTTTGTTTTGTTTTTTTTTACAAAAGAAATGATGATACAGCAGCAGGAGAAAGCGGCGATCAAACAATAACATCTCTTCATAGTTGTCGCTGAGGGGAAAAGTTACAAGAGCCAGGTTACTGTATATTGAAATGTTAAAGTCAGACAGACGCAGGAGGATAGAGCCGGTAGAAATTATTTTTATTGTGCGGGGGTGAGGAAGATGTCAGTCATTTCAGGTGAAGCTGCTGAAACTTTTTTTCATTAGCGGGAATGAGCGAAATTCCGATTGATAGATGCGTTAACTTACTTTCAGAGACGTTTAATCGGATCATGTTTTCCTTTTGCCGCATACGCCGTACAAAAATAGCACATCTATTGAAGCTCAGGCATTTTTTAAAAAGCAAATTAATCAGATTTTGGACAATTGGCATAGCGGCTATAGAGTAGGGGGCTAATTTAAATGCCGCTCCGCCATAACCAGGAGTACGAAATACTAATATTGATTATTACCTCATAACTTACAGGTTTAAACGGTTATCCCTGGATGGAAAAATGATTAATTTCTTTACACGATGACTTGGCAATCTAACTAGACCTACGCTGTTGTTCCTGACAGCAAGGCTAAATCCCCGAAAAAGTCCCAATCCCTTTTGTTGTAAAAGCAATCCCCTTGATCGAACTCCTCCAATTAAATCTGAAGTTCTGTCCGCAGTATTTTCAGTAGAAACGCTCCACACACGGATAAAAAATAAGAACAATTTGATTCAAATATGATACATAGAAGAAAGACTTCCTCGAGTCGTTGCATCTGCATCAAATTTGGACTAAATCGGATCAACGGTTGAGAAATTATGGTCGGAAGACTAGAAAAGCGCCATATAAGCACAGTCCGTTTACCATTTACCAATCCCATAATAACTGATTTGATTTAAATGAATGACTTCAGATCCAGCATATCACAATTTTTGTTTATTATGTCCAGAAGTTCGTGGTGGCTGTGGTTGAACTCAGTGGTAAATCTTATTCTTACTGGTGTGGGAGTTTTTTTAATTTCCATAATATCCCCGATTTTTCCTGATATAAAGAAGCAGTAAAATAAGAGAGAACGATGTCCAGTTTTAACGTGGTGGCCTGAAAGAAACTTCCTCGCAATGAAGAGTGTTCCTCAGCCCTGTTTCGACCCAAAAAAAAACATTAAACGGCAGTTCTTTCCTCATGAATGTTTCTGGTTCTGTAGCTAAAGAGGACGTAAAACACGGCTCTGAAAATATGTTGCGCAAGAAAATAGGCCACAAAGTGATACAATCTTGAGTGAGTCTTAACTGAGTGAATGATGTTGCCGCTCCAGTGTAAAATCTCGAGGCGCTGAATGCTCTATATTTAACCTTTATCATGAGACGAGAAAAACGGCTGAGTCAGCAGCTGTAAACTGCCGCCGCTGATAACGCCTGTCCATACTCTGAGGTGCCCTCTCTTGTATCTGGGAGGAATTTGATTAGAATACGCCGGAGTGGCAGCACCTTCCCGGGCCCCAGCTGAGAATAAGAATATTATCCAGAACAGACTGACCGGCGTCGGGGAAGGCAGGCAAGACAAATACAAATAAAAACAAATTACAGAATTTACAGGCTTGGCTTCAAAGGAAACCCTAAAACAGACAAATGTTTTCTGAGAGAATATTTGTGTGTGTGCCTCTACAACAACAAAGTCTTTGTATACTGTGTGTGACGATATAATAAATAAAGTAGGAATTTTAAGTATTCCTACTTACCTTTGTTTGCATCGTGCCGTATGCAAACAAAGGTCAAAGGCTCAGTTTTTGAAAATACGCCATCGAGAATTATAGCAGTATTTTATAATTGTGCCAGTTGCTACTGAGGAAAAAAAATGACGAGTCTGTCCGCGTTACTTTTGTGCACTTCGTCATCACTTGTGACAAAAAACACAACTCGGTTCTGTTGGACTTTTTCTACTTCCTCATGTCTAATTATTGGTTTAAAGGAGACACTTCTTTCTGTCTTTTATATAACTATATGTATATCTATACATGCATGAAATTAATTAAATCCACCAGAGGAAAAGATCTAAGGAGAGAAGGAATGTTAAAATGTGCAAGAGAAGTACAATCCAATAAATGAGAGGAGTGTGTACATAAACAGTGTGAGACTTAATTAAGCTGTGCGGGTTATTGTGGCTGCATCTCAGATGGCTAATGCTGCTTTGATGACATTTGGCACGCTTCTGGATAGCATCAGCGAGAAGCCTATTAGTGCTCCGCCGGGCCATTTCCAAAATACAGTTCCTGACAGACTGACAGTTTGATGAATGGCAGCTTCCTTAAAAGCCGCTGGCTGGTCCTAACGCCGCGGTAGCTCTGGGTTTTAAATCCCAGATATGAGAAAATGCTTTTACCTCTTTGCCTTCCCTGCAGAAGACCTTACTCCTTTTTATGTCACTTATAGCAGAACATTGATTTTGAGTCAATAAGGAGAAAGTTGCGTTTGGCTAAACAGTAATTATTCCGGATAAATGCGCTCGACCGTGACCGAAAAATAATAAACTCGCCAACATCGAGCTGCTCGCTAATGCGCCTGATTGTAATTCCGTGCGAGTCTTCGAGGGCAGCGCCGACGTCATTGAGTTTGAAATGCGAAGGAGTTTCAGAGACCATGTGTAAAACGCTAACGATAGCGTTGGGGCTGTGCTGTGAGGAGCTACGAGGGCCACGCCGGCTGAGTCTTCTAACAAGCCAACGGTGAAGCCGAGCGCAGCAGGAGGAAGATCAAATATTCATCGGAGGAAGCAGTAAAGGTAGTGCATGCTCAGCTGGCGTTTTCCCTGCATGTACTGCCTCGTAAAGTTGCTAATGACGACTGTGAGTCTCTGTAGCTGTCCGCCATGTGGGTCTTGGTTGCACATGGATTCTTGTTTTCGCTCATGGATTCCCACCTCATTACTTGAATCATAAAATATAATTTAAGAGAAAGCACAAACTAAACACAGATTTTGCGAGAAAAGAGACAGAATCCTCAACTTAAAACCGCTAATGAGTCCGTGCAAACCGCTTATAACTCTGCTTATAACTCCGCTTATAACTCCGCTTGTAACTTTGCTTATAACTCCGCTTGTAACTCCGCTTGTAACTCCGCTTTAACTCCGCTTGTAACGCCGCTTGTAACTCCGCTTATAACTTCGCTTTTAACTCCGCTTATAACTCCGCTTATAACTCTGCTTATAAGTCTGAAAAGCTGAACCTTGGGGTCCAGCTTTTCAGCGCTATACTCCCGCAATTAAATTGCCAGCCATTAACTTAACTAATTTTAAACATACGTGTCAAAAGGAACTGATTCAGCAATAACGGACCGCTATTTAAGATCCATCAGAACCATCAGACTCGCCGAAGAGCTTCATCATTGGAAGAAAAAGTCCATCCTCCTGTATTTCTTTACAAATAGCTGAATGACATCCTGCAGGAGTCGCCCCTTGATTAACAAAGCCGACACATAGATGAGCATTATGGAGAATGAATGAACGATGAAGGTCATATACACTGTATAAAAAACAGAAAAAGAATTTGTTCACTTTTAACAGACAAGTACTATTGAGTCTAAAATTGAAGTTGGAAGTTCTTTTGAATAATTTAAAAAGGGGGAGTTTCACTTTTTTAGGCTTTTGAGGTCTAATCGTGCACTGCTTAAAAAAAGTTCTTGATGAACTCAAAAATAATAAATCAACTAGTTATTTTGAGTTAAGCCTAGTGATTTTATGTCTAAAATACTTAATTTGAATGTGTCATGTTAGTCATATAATATATCAAATACATATATATTTTAGTTTAAAGAACAAAACTTCAACCTGAAATTAAAATAAATAGATAAATAAATAGCACAATAATAAAAATATTATGAGCCTGTCCTTCAACGTAAATAACTTACTTCAGTTTAAGTTACTTTAACCTCAAATTAATATATTGTGTTCACAAACAGCAATTAAATAACAGAATCAGAAATAATGAATTCAACCCAAAAAAAAAATATATATATATATATATACAAATAAATATAGACCGGCTGTTTCTGTTTTGTTCACTTAAAATAATTATCTATTATTAAAATGACCCTGATAATTAATTTAATATACCATCTTCATTATCAACCAAACGTATAACAATCAAATAACAATATCCAAAATAACATGATGATCATTTTTTATTGTTTGAGTGAATTTCTCTGCCAACATTTATCTGAAAATGTAACTTGTACTACAATCTCTTGCTGTTATGAATTCAACCAATCAACTGATATAAAAAAGAACTAAAAATCCATTTTCAAGCAAATATAAATTGATGTTTGACCATAAATTCCAACTTCTCCGAGGACGGAGGTCGGTTTGCTGCTCGCGTTCATCAGACGTGAATGCAGAGAGAAGAAAAACACGTTTATGGACAGAAAAGAATGAGAATAAAGAAAAAATCAGCTTCATTGATGTCAAGGATGACTTCTGCTGATTACTGAAAATGAATGAATGAATGGATGTCCAGGACAAATTGAGGCAAAGACTCTCCTCCTCTCTCTATCGAGTAGTGCGATGGAACCTGAGGGGAATTCTGTAAATAATTAACCTTTTAGACTTTCTGTCGTATCTTATTTGAGTTGGATTATTCGTGTTGTGTTCACTCAGCTCCACTGGTGGAGAACAGAATCTGGTAGTGGACACATTCGGATTTCTGGTTGGGGTCTTTGGTTTCATGCGGGTTATACAGTTTGTGTGGAGAGGTTTAGAGTCAGAGCACATTGACCGAAATGCAATTTTGGAACCTGTCAGAGTTTGTACGGCAGCAATTTTTGGTTTATATTAGCTTTTTTGAATCAAAGATCGTCGTACCCACGTAGACAACTTTTTATTGAGATTTATCTCCACCTCCATTCGCATATGTCAAGGGGCAAATTGGACAAAAAACAATAACTGTAGCGGAAGCACTTATGAGCAGTGCATACATGTTGCCATGGCAACACAGGACTTTAGAATGTTTGATTTTCCAATATATATATACTGTATATATAAAATGTTTATTCAAACAGGTCAATAAAGATATTGTATTATATTCAATAAAGTGTCTGTCTGTCTGTCTGTCTGTCTGTCTGTCTGTCTATCTATCTATCTATCTATCTATCTATCTATCCATTCATCCATCCATCCATCCATCCATCCAGAATAACAATAAACCCAAAGAGAGAAGTAGTTCAAGGCAACCGATGAGAAACTTAAAACCCGAGTTAGAGAAGTTCGTACAAGCCGTGTTCTGAGAGGGACTTTGATGACATGATGGTTGAGAAGCTTCAACATGAACTGAAAAGGTTTTATCACAAGATACGATTCCAAGCGGTACCGAGCCAAAAACGTAGAGCAAAAATTGACATGTGTGGAGCTGTGACAGCAGATTTAATGGGACTAATGATAGACGGAAGATGGAGAAGGGTTGATGCCGAGGCAGAAAAAAACAAGGTACGCATGCTGCTCAACGGTGATAATGTGAATCAGAGTGTTCAGAGCCCCTGTCCTCAACCATACCTCAGAATCATCTAGCATTTTTGCTAAGATAGCAAAGACCGACGCTCGGTTAGCTGCAAAGAGGGCTGAAATTAAAATGCAAGCTGGATTGATGAACAACATTGCCAAGAACTGAAAAAGACTGAAAATAACAGAGACAGTATGTTCATACATCCATCCATCTGTCCATTTCAATAGTTGGGTTTACATGGACAACCTAATTCCGATTAGAAAAGAAGATGCTGCACGTAAACACCCTTTCCCAAATGGAAAGAACCAAATTGCATTTCCTTCCTTTGAAAGGAGGTAGTCAAAATCCTTCCGGAAAGCATTTCCGATAGCCAGTCGCTGCATGTAAACGCTGTATCGGAAAGATTTCTGTTTTGAGCTGTATCTGCGCATGCCCAGCGTCGTGATGGCCAATCAGAACCAAGCATTCACTCTTATTATAGCGTAAACCTGCCTTAACCCCTGTTACTACAAAGTTAGTACTTTACTCTTGTAAAATGTCTGCATACAAACAAGCTTTCCAGCTTCTGCATCTCCACCCCTTGCTCCTCTCACCATGGCGAGCGGCACAATGCCTCCTCGGTCCTGCGGCGCCAGACGGATCAGGGTTGGGACCTCGCTGCTCAGGGTCCGTGTGAGCGGATACTCGACTTGCCACGTCACCTCCCGTCCGCCCTGAACCACCATCAGTCCGTTCACCTCCAAGTCTACCTGCAGCACCCTCTGGTAGCCCCCCGCCTCGGCTCTGCGGAGCAGAAAAAGAGAAAAGGTTTGAGTCATGAAGAGGATTTAGATGAAAGATGAGGGCAGGAAATGGGGAATAAAGAGGAAGCACTGAAGGATAGGGGAGAAAACTGAGAGGATAACAAGATAGAAATAAGGCGTGAGTCAAACAGGAAACAGCAGGAAAATAGAAAGGGCGAGTAAAAGAGAAGTGGAACAATGATGACAGAAAAACCAGCAGATGGAGGGACGGAACGAGCTAAAGATGTTGAAGAGATAGACACAAAGGGAAAACAGAAGGGAAATTGGTTCTTTTCATCATTACCTCCGCAGAAGAGGTGGTGTTTTCCCTCCTGTGCGTTTGTCTGTTTGTTTGTTTGTTTGTGAGCAGGATTATAGAAAAACTAGGAGACGGATTTGCATAAAATTTTACCCAGAGGTAGGTTTTTGAATATCCTAGAGGATTGGTGATGTTACGTGTTCCCAGTGTAAATGACATAAAAACAAACTAATAAGCTGTTTGGAACAGTGACGTCACAAGGTGGCGTTTGCTGCCTTCGATCCATTGATTCCTTTGATTTCTCTTTTTGGGGTGGAGCTTGGGGCAAGGCCTTTGATGTTCACTGGGGGATGGACTCAGTGGGCTGAACAGAGACACTGAAGTGCAAATTTGTGCTGTCGTTAGATTTAGAGGCTGGCAATAACTCCGACATTAACGGAGGAATCTGCACAGATGTTTCTTAAACCTTCGGTACTGTTGTGCCTTGGCGGAGGTCTGTTCTCTCTCAGTGCTTCTTCTCTGAGTTAACAGGAATGTTCTCTGCTGCAGAGAAGACAGGACTGATAAACAGTTCTCAGAATTAACATCCCAATCAGACGTAGAGAAAAATCATTTGGCGTCATGCAGATGTTGTGAGCTATTTTCTGCTCTGAAATGAAAGTATCCCTCATCTCACAATCTGATGTGAAACTAATCCCGGCACCATTGAAATCCACTCTAACATCTGCACGGAACCGTGATGTTGGCACAAGAAAAGCAATTTATTTCGCCCTCGTTGTAATACGGAGCTTCTGTTTCAGAGATTGCCGGCGCCAAGCAAATGATTTTCCTCTCAGCTGATGGAGATGCAAACAAAGCAGAAAAAAAAAATATGAATGCAAAATAAAACTCACCCAAACTTATTTGATTTGCCGAGCGCTCGGCTGGATCGAGCTGCCACCTTTCCCGGAGGTATTCTTTGTCACACTTAAAAGTCAATGCAACAACACGAGCAGCAACTACACTCGGATAAATGCTGCATGGAGCTATTCAATTTTCACTTGGGGGATTCTAGCAGTGTCCACAAAAAGATCTTGAAAGCTCCAGTATGAAGTTCTTTTCTCATGTGTTCTCTCTTTATTTCTGTCCCGAGCTCAGTGTTTGATGGTTGGTTGTCCCACTGTTAAAACACAACTGGGTAGAGTCCAGATTGGTGTTGGGGTGGAGATCCAAGGTTTAATCCTCTCCCCTTAATTCCCCCCTTATGTGTTTGCACTTCAGACGCTAGCTTCAATTCGACGTACGATTTAAGGGATCCTTAAGGGATCCGCTCTGTTCGGAGAGGGTGGGAGAAGACTTTTAGATGCTGGAAACCAGCCTGGATGAAAAGAGCTTGAAAAGCTTTTCTGGTATGGAGGCAGAATGGCTGATGGTGATGCTCGGACTTATAATTGTGTTTCCCAAAAACAACCCACTGGTGGGTTTGAATCTGACCTCGCTGCTGAGCCGGCCCGTCACAGTAACTCTAATACAAATAATTTTGATCGACAATTTATTCCTCTTCTGCCTTTTTTATTCCATCATTACTTTATCAGTCTAATCACAGTTTGATAACTACAAAAAGCACTCAGAGAGTAAAAAAACTCCACCAACGCACAAAAGTGGCCAAGGTTCAGGAAAAAAAAAATGTTACTTCATTAATGTCTGAGTCATTACCGGCCTCTAAATCAACCAAAAACTCCAACAAACGCTCTTAAGTATCCCTCAAATACTCTACAGCCGCTAGTCTCCTGCGCCTTCCACTTCAGCGTCTCTGTTCGGCCCACTGAGCTCCCGGCTCTACACCCAAGTGAACATCAAAGGACGCAGAGGAACTCATAAAACCGAGCTGCCAGAGGAACAACAAAGGAATCAAAGGAACAATGGCAGCAATAGCCACATTGTGACATCACTACTCCAAGCGCCTCATTATTTTATTTTGTTTAATTTTAAATGTTGCGGAACACGCGACGTCACCAAAATGTAATCATCTCCAGGATACGCCAAAACCTACCTCTGGGTAAAGTTTAATTGTAATGCTTCCTGTAGTTTCTCCGTAATCCTGCTCACAAACACACAAACAGACAGATAAACGCCCAGGGGGGTTTGTCCTGTGCGTGGCGAGTTATGAACTCATTTCCAATTCCTAGAGAGTTTTATCGGATTTCTGACTGTTCCCTCATTGCGACAACATTACAAATAAACCTCCTTATCTGGGAAATGTGCCCACTGCACCTTGGTGTCTGGTTATGTGACTAAATGATCCATGGGGGACTATTTGGGAGGAAGCCTGAATTGGTCACTTTAATTCATCTGTATGAATGTGAAACTGAGCGTTTTAGGTTGTTTTTCCTCTGAGTGTGACGATCTAGTGTTTTGTCAAGGCTCCGCCCCTTCTCCGTTACCCTGCACAGGATAATGAGTGAATGAATTATCCATGATGTTCACGTGAGTCTCTCCTGTGTCAGGGAGCAGGGACTATAAAGAGGCAATAAAGTTCAGTATAATTCACCGTAGCATAGCATCACTTATAGGATATTTGACTCAACCACATAATATCCTTAAAGGGCAACATTCACAAGTCAAACAGCGGGTGAATGGTGATTAAATATGATATTTCTGTTTCATTCATTATAGAAATGAATGGTTACACAAAATAATTACCGATAGAATAACGATCAGATGATTATGTAATAATCGGGACAGGCTTAGTCTGAAACTGAGGAATAATGAGATGTAGTCTGGTGAACACATATTTCTGTATTTGTCAAGGTTTAATTAGGGTAAAAGTGGTAAAATGAAGTTATAATTATTGTTAAATAATCCCATGATTTTCTAAAATGAATTCAACAAAATGCTGACTCAGTCTTTTCTTCTAAACATCCATATTGCTCTTTAAGGGCTGCTAGAAAACACATAGATAAACGAATATCTGGGATCAATGTGGTAAACATGGGCATCAGATGAGCAGCGATTTGGAGCAGAAGACAATCTGTAAGAAATCCACCATTTTTTTCTTTCATAGAAGATTGATTTCTAAAAACTACAGTGTCCAGATGTTTAAGGAAATCAATGAGCTTTTAATACATTTAGCAGGATATTTGTGACTAAGATTTCAATATTTACGTCTACAATAGGAATAGATTGGTTTAAAGCTGAGTGAATGTCACTACATATCCCTAAACAACTCATAACAACTAAGTTTAGTATAGCACAGATAGTTTGCACATGGAAAACAATTCCACCACTGAAAACAAACTAGACCTACGCTGTCGTCCCTGACAGACAGGGTTTATATCCTGAAAGGCCCTCAATCCACTGCGTGGTACAAGCAACCACTGATTGAGCTCCTCTTATTAAATGTGAATTTGTTCCCAAATAGTGTTTTTGGTAAAAAAAAAAAAAAAGAAGCTCCCCCTAGTGTGTAAGATATGAACTAGTAGAGTAAAATATAATATATACAAGATTGAGCTCCTTGATACGACTCTTATGAACCAAATATGGATGAAATCGGACCAAGAGTTAAGAAGTTATGTCTGAAAAAAACTACGTTTTTCCTGAAAAGCTCCC
Organism: Lophius piscatorius; assembly: GCA_009660295.1. Classification (NCBI taxonomy): domain Eukaryota; kingdom Metazoa; phylum Chordata; class Actinopteri; order Lophiiformes; family Lophiidae; genus Lophius; species Lophius piscatorius. Next base: position 31,289 of record VRLP01003814.1, on the reverse strand, counting down.
CCTAGTGAGTAAAATATGAATTATTACGGTAATAAACATGATACAAGATAAAGCTCCTTGAGCCGATTCATATTCACCAATTTTGGCCCAAATCCAAAGTTATCCCCGAAAAACTGCTGTTTCTGTTAAAAAAAATGTTATAAAAAGAAGCTCCCCTTATATAGAGTAAAATGTGAATTTTTACAGTAAAATATGACATAAACATGATAGATCCCCTCTAGTTGATTCATATGCACCACATTTGGACTAAATCGTACACTGGGTTAAGAAGTTCTGTCTGAAAAATGCCATTGTTCTTGAAAAAAAACTCCCCCTAGTGAGTGAAATGTGAACTTTTGGAGTAAAATATAATATAAACGGGATAGATCTCCTTTAGTCGATTCAAATGCACCACATTTGGACTAAATCGGACCAACGGTTGAGAAATGTTTTGCCTGGAAAACAGTGTTTTCATTAAAAAAGGGCTCCCCCATGAATCGCAAAATATACAACTGACCTTTCCCAAAATTAATCCAGTTCTTCCTCACACTAATCTCTATGGGGTTTTAAAGTTTGACAATGAGCCATGAAACTGTTTTTGAGTTATAACGTTAACAAAAGGGATCTGCGGCGGCCACGTCGGCGGTGATGATGATACGATAATAAGACCCTCGACATTTCAGCCATGTAATCATAAACGATTCTCTACACAGTCCGGATATTGATTCATATTTGTGTATAACACCCTGCAACGGGCTAATTTACCAGGAAAATTAGTTCTGATGACACCAATCAACCAACAGAAACACTGTTTCACATTTCAACCTTGATTTGAAGTGATGTGATGTTTTGATGTTTTCTTTTTGTTCCTGAAATCCATTTTCTTTTCCATCAAAGTAACATTTCAAAAGCGAAACTAGGATGTTGCTGACTTTGGAAATGCTTGTGTTTAGGCATGCGGCTGTGGGGTGTAATTATCAGTCACTCAAGTCCATCAATCCCTCTCATGTCCTTTTCATTCACTCCTCCTGACAGACAAGTCCTCCAGAACCTGCAGTGGGACGTCCCCCGACAGCATGCTGGGCTAATGGGTAGCGACTGCAGTGATTATGTGGTTCGTGCTTATGGTGTACAATTAAAGCCCGATCAATTATCCGCAATACAGTCAAGGCTCACAATGAAGCAGAAAAGAACGAGGGCTTCAGTGCTGAACACTAGAACACCGTTCGATCCTTCTATGATGCCTTTATTTCGTGTCCTTTCTTCGCCTTCATCTCTCTCACCTAATGAGAGAAATAATTGCACTATTGCATATCAGCACCTGGACAACTATTACACATCTGCACCTGGTCAACTATTACACATCTGCACCTCGACAACTATCGCACATCTACACCTGTACAACTATCGCACATCTGCATCTGGACAACTATCACACATCTGAACCTGGACAACTTTTGCACATCTGCACCTCGACAACTATCGCACATCTACACTTGGACAACTATCGCACATCTGCATCTGTACAACTATCGCACATCTGCATCTGGACAACTATCGCACATCTGCATCTGGACAACTATCACACATCTGAACCTGGACAACTTTTGCACATCCCTAACTGGACAACATAAAAATATATATGTATATGTGTGTATATATGTATGTATATAATTATATAGATGAATGGGTGTATATATTTATATATATATATTTATATGTATGTATATGTCTGTATTTATTAGTGTATATATATATATATTTATATAATCAATAAAGTTTCTATCTATAACTCTGACTCACCCGCACCGTCATGCCGCCGCCAATAGAGGGCGGTTGACTCTCTCTCACGCTCCCTCCCTTCCACCAGCGTGTTCTCATGATGATAAATGTCTCCAGGCCGCTGGTTCAAGAGGTCAGCCTGTTTCCTCCGTGTCGGATTAGAACCAAAGCCTTTTTTCCTCAGACTGATTATGAAACAATAAACAGAGAGGAAATGGATTTTGGGGGCGACAGTCACAACCGCAAAAACGTCTACTGGAAACACAGGGCCGACGGTGGCGGTGAATCGGCATCGTCATGAACGAGAAGAAAGTCGGTAGCGTCGTTTTTGGGGAAGCTTTCTGAGATTTCTCAGTACTATTGTTGGGTGTGAAAACCCAGGTAAGAGAATTCCCCCCCAGGTAAAAATACACACTCTCTCTCTCACAGTGTGTGAGATTTCAGACGAGTAAAACAGGAACAAATATAAGGACGAAAATGACAAGAGAGAAATCCCACTTGGGGGGAAATGAAAGTGGAGCACTAGAACACAAAGGCCCCATCAAACATGGAGACTTGTTTTCCTCTTCCTCCTCCTCCTCACTCGTTACACATCTGTGGACAGGAGGCTCTGAGGGAGGTAGTGAGAGAAACAGTCTGCTGTTCTTCTCTGATCCCGAGGAGGTTCCTGTCACTCTCTGCAGCGATTCGGTCCGCACTCATAATACTGTTACATCAAAGACCTGGATCTGTTTGAACGCAGCCACAGGACAGGAAGTCCAACGGTAAGACAGGAAGTCCAACGGTAAGACAGGGAGGCAGTTAGTATGTGTCTGTGTGTGTGTGTGTGTGGGGTGGGTGTTTACAGTGTTTGTTACATTGTGTACAGTGAGTATGATTAGAGTATGTGTACAGTGTGTGTGTTATAGTATGTGTACTGTGTGTATTTGGTAAGAGGATAGTGTATATACAGAGGACAGTGTGTATACAGAGGACAGTGTGTATTTGTTAAGAGGACTGTGTGTGTACAATGTGTGTAAAGTACAGAAATGCTGAACTTCTAAAACATTCTATTCGGTCAGATTAAACATTTGTAACCGTCGGGCGTCCGGTTTCTTTTTTACAATGCAAACTTTTTCCAGGACATAAATCAAAAACTGTTCCACGGATCATTTTCAACCCAACTGATGTAGTGAAAGGTTGTTTGTATTTTTTCAACGCTAATAGGAGCTCCTAATAACGTTCTCCGAAATCAAGCCACATTCAAATAATTCACTGTGAAAGCAACACAACCTCAGATCCTTCGTTGTAATGCGATTACTCAAACTCTATTGCATGGATAATTTTCAAATTGGATACCCAAGTAGACCTCGGTGTGAGGAAAAATCTTGGGAAGGATCAGTTTTATAGTTCTGACACTAGGGGGAGCTTTATCTCCAAAAGTTTTCGGGCCATAATTTTTTTCAACCTTTGGATCAAATTAGTCAAAATTTGGTGCAAATGAATCGACTCAAGGAGATCTATCTATTATAGATCTAGGTATAGGTTTACTCTAACCATTCATATTTTACTCACTAGGGGGAGCCTTTTTCACAAAATATGTTTTGTGAATGTTTTCGGGCATAACCGCACGTTTAATTTGAGGAGTTCATTCATGGGAATTGCTTGCACAACGCAGTGGATTGGGGGCTTCATAGGGACATAACATTGCTGTTGGAGACTACATCAAGTAAGTCCTCACTTCCTCTAACATACCCCCCAAAAATTGACTTTCTGAATAGCCATGGTCTAAGCCTCCTCTTCTGAGGCACATTTGACCTGTGGTGTCCCCCCAGGGCTCTACCCTCGGCCCCTTACTCTTTAGTATAAACATGCTGCCGCTGGGTCATATTATAAACAGCTCCAGACACATTTTCCAGTAAGAAATAGAGACTCAAGATGTGCTTAACCAAAGAGCTGAGCAGAACATTAAAGGTTTAACTAAAAACGTGGCATACGAACATGTTTATTGAGCATGACGCAGCATTTTACGATCAGTAAATATCATAATATTTTATCAATAAGTCTCGTTTGGATTTAGAAAAAAACTTGTAATGTTCTGCTTTTAATCAAAATGTAAAAAATGTTTTGTTTTCTGTTAGTGAACTGTTTCAGCAGAACTCGTCTCCCCGTTAGAACGGAGAGTTTTGCGACAGCTTGGTTGGGAACATGAGAGAATAAACAGATGGAGAAAGTGAACGGACAACAGAATACGGAGCTGCCTTCTCTATAATTGAATACCGACATCTGAGGCCAGCAGTCATTCGACCAACGTCTTGTTCCAGTAGGTGGGATGAGCAACTCCTGCTGGCGGTCTGCATTCAAGATTCATCCCTTGCTTTGATTTCTTCTGTGTTTGACAAATCTTCTTTTTTTACAAAAGGTTTTAAAATTTTAACGAGCAATTAGTTAAGGGACTAGACTTGCAGAAGGAAGTGTGATTCCTGCTCACCGTCAGTCACTCAGTGTTCTGTCAGACTGTCATCTGCTAAGAACGACGAAAAACTCCTGTTTTCTCAGTGAAACATTTTGATGTGCAATAATGTTGCGACTAAATACTGCTTTCTCATCGTAAGTCATTCATCCAACATTACGGGAAATACCTACAAAATAAAATGGGAACGTGTTATAATAGTAAAGGATTTACAAGTAAGTACTTGTTAGATTACTGGCTTAAAAAAATCCCAACTTGTTATTTTTACCGTCAAATGTGTTTTTTTAATCCCTGAAAAGTCGAGGATCCTTCGTTTTAGCGCGATAACTCAAAAACAACTTTCATGGATCATTTTCAAACCTTATAACCTAATAGATCTTAGTGAGAGGAAGAACTGTTATGATTTTGGGAAAAGTTGGTTGTGTATTTCAAACACTAGGTAGAGCTTTATCCTTAAATGTTTTCCAGCCAAAATTTTGGCTTTCATTTTAACCATTGTTTCATTTTAACCATCCAGTTTTGATGTTCATGAAGTGACTCGAGGAGATCTATCTAGTAAATATCAAACTAATAGTTCAAACTTTACTCATTAAGGGCATTAAAAAAAAAAAAGAGAAACAGTTTTTCGGTCATAACTTCTTAAACCTTGGTCCAATTTAGTCCACATTTAGTGCATTTGGAATAGCTCAAGCAGCTCTATCTTGTATATATATTTACTTTACTTTGTTTGGATGAAAAACACTTGTTTCCTAGACAGAACTAAGAAAAATATGGGTTGAATTCGGGGAAAGATTGGTTGTATATTTCTGACATTATCTCAAAAGGTTTTGGGGTCAAAATTCTCAAGCATTAACATGATTAAGTCCAAATTTGGTGATTATGAATCAACTTGAGGAGATCTATATTGGCTACATAGTGTTTTACTCTAGTAGTTTATATTTTACTCACTGGGGGGGAATTTCTTTTCAAAAATACATTTTTTTTCTACATAAATTCTTAACTATCGGCCCAATTTAGTCCAAATTTGAATATGAATATGAATCGACTCAAGAGAGCTATTGGCTTTGGACTGCTCCTGACTTTTGGTTTTTAGCGCTACGTGTAAAGGATAATCGTAAGTGGCATTGATATTATACCCTACACACGGAGTAGAAGAATCATAAGTCTGCAAATTCTTCAAGAGGACTCCCATTGTGCAGGAAAAGTGTTTGGCGATGATGGATTTACTGCTCCGTGTCTGCTGACGCATGCAATTTTCTTTTGCAGATGTTTTAATTACTCGCAGTCGACTCACTCGCCAGCTGTGCAACTGAGTTTTATCTTATACTCGAGTCTCGGTAATTCTCCAAATGGAAATAAGTTTTTTTTATCTAATTGGTTGGGAAGCCTCGAGGGAAATCAGATAACTTCTCCAATGAGCGAAACCTGGGGGTCAACAGGAGCTCCGCGTGATTTCCAGTAGGGTCCACTTATGAGGGTCATTGCGCAGTAATAGCGGAGATCACCTCTGACTTCTGTTTTCCAGCAGAAGCTGAAAGGAATGTGTGAAACGAGGTCATTTAGAATGATATGATTAATGAATTAGGCTCTGGTGAAGCAGGAATCATATTTTCCATGTGTTTGCATCCCAAGACAGTCCAGAACCCTCTCTAATGAGTTCCACCATCTCAGGCCTAATATCTGCCTTGAACCAGCCCTGATTCTCATCCCCTGACTAGAGATGCTAATGACGGTAGTAGTTCGTAGAGGGGGTGTGGCAGGGAGGTTACTCAGCAGCAGGGGTCTTTGGAAGGCCCTGCGGAGCTTGGAAGGCCTGGTGAGCAAGGGGAAGTGTGACAGATCCAGAAATATAGGTGTGTAAAAAGGAGGGCAGAGGATGAAACAAAAAAGTGCCAAAATAACTTCATGGGAGTGATTGTGATTTATTCATCACGAAATGCCGGAATTCTTCCCCAAAGACAGCGCAGCGAGAGCCGTCACAGATGTTACTAAAAGATACACAGCCCTCGTAAAACACTCCCTAACCTTGTGCTGTCTGGAGGGAACCGGCAGGTTCTCCATCCAGGAATGGATGTGTTTATGGAGCGATAAACATTGACATCTGACAGACAGATAATGAAAGAGATCATAAAACGTATCCACGTCAAGAGGGAGATGAAACGAAAAATAACCAATTTATGTATGCTGGAGATTTCCCCTAGGATCTATCAGAGCGGCGACTTCCGCCCTGTTCCTGTCAGTACAGATTACTTTGCGGTAGCAGTAGGCATGCAGAGTGCAGGATTGGTGGGGGGGGGGGGGGGGGGTGGGGGTGAAGGTGAAGAAACATTGCATTTCTTTCTACCAGAATTGCCTTTTCTTTTTCTTTTTTGCTTTTCCTCGTCTTCGATATATTCTGAAACAACCCGCTTCTCAACTGCTTATGGTCTATTTCCTTTCTTTGAGCCATATTTTTCCTCATGTCGCTCTCAAACCGTGTGTGAAATGAGGGGATGCATGCTTCCTGCATGAAACAGATGTGGCTCCATGCATCAACCAATGAAAAAGCCGTGTCCTCACTCCTCACCATATCGTTGCAATATCCAATCCGAGCCTTAAAACGCAGACGTCTCCCAGAAAATTGGATTCCGCAAAAAAACCCAAAAAACAAGAACTCTTCAGTGAGCTCATCTTTCGAGAGTTCAGTCGAAGTTGGAATCATGACTGTAGGAAAGTGAGGCCACAGCAGAGAGTGTGCTCATTTGATTTATCCGTAGAACAAAACACCATCATTGCGGTCTAATGTATTACCTTTCAAAATGGCATTTTAGAATAGTAGCAGACTTTAAATTCCTCACCGAGACTCTGAATCTGATTGGAAAAATAAGAGGCGGCAGTTTTGTTTTCTCCATTATAATGTCCATGAAATGCCCTTCTTATCATTTGGCAACAGGGTGTCTGGAAATGTATGCAAATTGCTCCAAGGAAAGAAAGAAAATATCAACGGAACGTTTCAACTGTCTCGTCGAATTGTAAACCTCGAACAGAAACGGCAAAAAAAGAACAAAACACTCACCCATCAAAACAATAAAGCATTTCATAACACAACCTTGTAAATATTCTGTTTATAAGCAACACATAGAAATAAACACAACCTTTTTCTTTACCCACCACATAATGACGCACAAATTGAATTCATATTAAATGTCTCTCTTTGCAAGAGAGATGCAGAACACCTTGGACACCTCGCCAAAAAGGAACAAATAACCATTCATGCTCCGTTCATGCCGACGGCTTATTCGCATTAACCGATTCAACTAGAACGCATATTTCGATCCGGGGGGCGGTTTTGGAGCTCGGTGTGGTGTCCTGAGCAGACCTCCCTTTCACACATCATGATGAAACTGTATGTAATTAAAAGCAGTATTAATTGCTAGTTGGACGGAAAATAGAATAGTGTCTTGATCCGAACCCGACTCGAACTATCCATTATGTGACCGAGCCCTAAATATACAGTATTTTCTCAATATATACCCGACCCTGTGGTGTCCAAACGGGACAAGTTGGACTTTGGTCCGGTATCCACACTCCAATTCACAAGAAATGACGGGAGGGAATGACACATTCTGATCTTCAGAAGACAGAGAACAAGAGCGGGCACAGAAGGTAGGTGGATGGACGTTATGTCATTGACATTAAGGAACTACCTGACGATCAGAATGTGTAAGGACAGATAAACCTAGATAGACCTGAAGTCCATGCACCTACCTGCTGCGCCCCGCCGGCCAATAGTTTTTGGGGATTCCTCTCTGCAGGCAGAAGCTTGCCTGCTCACATACTAGAGGTCGGGCACTCAGTCTGACATGTCTAATTGTCCCTCTGGACATTGTAATTGACACGATGTGCAGCATGGAAGATAGAATACCGATCAGTGATGTCACCATTCAGATTTCTTTTTTTTTTTTATCAAATGTCGCAATGCCCCCATGTCGCCCATAGCCAAATCTGCCACTGTTTTGAGTGTGGGAGGATGCCCTGCATGGGGACAGTACATCCAGGCAGAAAGGCCTGGATGCCCAGGTGTCTTTGAGCGCAGAACCAATTTCCTGAGAGGCAACTCTGCCAATCGCTGCCCGTTCTTCCCCTGTGTCCATTGTTGGTTCGAGCAGTTAAGCGTGCTGACATTTAGCTTCAAAGCTGAGCAAAAGGTTCAGGGAGCCAGCAGATTAGAAAAGATGCTGATCTTTGTAAAATATCTGAAAGGCTTGTTCAATCTACAGATTTCTGGATGCACAATGTAACCTTTAATGTGTGCTCAGACTTTTACGTTTGCATTCAAACGCTGCTCTCTATACTAATGTCCATGACCGCTCGCTCTTATCGTCTCATGTTCAGTTCGCGGGTAAAACCTGTCTATTACCTTCTACGTCTGAATGAAACCCAGAGGGACGCGACGAAAAGTTTCTCCCATACGATGAGAAAAATGAACATTTATTGATATGAATAAACACGTATCTTTGAATCCATAAAATCCCACAAATGAGTGAATTTGTGGAATATCAAGCAGCTTAAAGACGTTTAAAAAACGGTCCAACCGTTCGCTGTTTGACCTCTGGTCAGAACCCAGCTGCTGCTCATGAGTCATGCTATCCAACAAATACAATGCAGCACAAAGGGTTTAAACACGCTCTCCTACCGCCTTATTGATTTGTGGGCGCTCTAGGAATGCTGGTAAAACTCTCCAGAGGGCCGTGGAGCTCATCCTCTTATCCCGGACAATAAGATCAACTCAGTGTGACTGGCTAATCTCCCCTGGGGGATTAAACCCTCCACACGCCACACATGACACTTGTCATTTCCCTTTTTCACACACACAGACACACAAAGATGACAGGGGGTTAGATTAAGTTGTCCTTTTTTTTATGTATTATTATTTCACCTCTTGTTTGCTGTTGGATCTCAAGATTTAGGTTGTTACGTTTCCGTGTGAAAGCTATCTCTTTGATCACACCTGCAGGAGTTTCCATTCATTTCTCCATCTTTTCATCTGTCCTCGCTTTTGGCGTACCGCTTCCCTCGCTCACTGCAGTTCCTCTTCCTTTTGTACGGTTTTGAGTCAACCTCTTACTCTATGTGCTTTTTTCATGCAAATAATAATCTGTACTTCTTTTATTACCCTAGGCGGGGCTGTGTAGGGCTTTTTCGTACAAGTTTTTTTTTTGGACTTTTTCCAGGCAGGAAGTAAACAACTTTCACCTTTTGTAATTCTGGATGGAGTGTTAGCACAAATCTGCTGTTGAACCTGGTGTGAAATGTTGACAGATACGTTCTTCTGAAGGTCCTGCGCCTTCGTCTTCATTTCGATAGCAGACACATCGCTACGAGTTCCGACTTTGTGAAGCAGTTCCGATAATTCAAAGAGAGTGTGCTTTTTTGGAAAGGTTAGGTCACTGGATCAATCAAACCTCTATTCTAGGCTAGCACGGCAGGATTTATGTCTCATTTTAGCTGTAATGCTAAAAGACTGTTTGAAGTAGATTGAGAAGCTGGCGAAATTTGGCAAAGACAGATGACTCTTGGCAAGAACTCTGACTGGATCTTATAGGTAGTGACGCGGATTGAATTGTGGCTTCTAACCACAGGCATCACTCTAATGTAGTAGGGAAATCTTGACAGCAACGAATACTACAACCAACCTTATTACCATCAGTTGAAACTAGACCCATGCTGTCGTCCCAGACAGCAAGGGTATATCCCCGAAAAGTCCCCGATCCCCTTTGTTGTACAAGCAATCCTCCTGATAGAACTCCTCTATTATATATGATGTTATTTCCACTGTATTTTTAGTCAAATAAATCTCCCCAAAGTGAGTTAAATAGAAAGTATTTGATTAAAATATGGGTAAAATATGATGAACCAAGATAGATCTCCTCGAGGTGATTTATATACACAACGAATTTTGAGCAAATCGGATTTTAACGGTTTAGAAATGATCGCCCAAAAAGCTTTTGAAGATAAAGTTCCCACCTAGTGTCAAAAAAATACAATCAACCCTTCCCAAAAACAACCCAGTTCTTCATCACAATAAGGTCCATTGGGGATATAATGTTTGAAAACGACTCCTGAAATACTTTTTGAGTTATGTGCAGGAAACTGCACATAACTCTTAATGTTTAATGTTTAATGTTGAAACTTTAATGTTTTTCATTAAAAATGCTCCCCCTACTGAGTGAAATATGAACCAGAGTAATTAAGTATGATATTTACAAGATAGATCTCCCTGACTCCATTCATAGGCCCCGAATTTGTACTAAATCGGACCAACGGTTGAGAATGTATCCTTTCCTCGCAGAGATCTCAAACCGAATAAAAGTATTCTGCCGTGAAAGTGATGTAATTTGGTGGGTGTCGCCCTTAACTCACATCCCAGCATACGAGAATGTATTAGACACAAGTTCCAGCACACTAGAGTGCACAATGTGGGACAAATGTATGAATAAGCATAATGGGGAATATGATGGTGTTAATAAATCATTGCTCGCTGCATGGTAATGCAATAAGCCCTCTAGTGATCATGTAAATGTGGCTGTGGGGACTGGTGCTCTGAGGAACCCTTATTTTCATTAACCAAAGTGTCTCGCTATGCAAGGGGCGTCGCATATAGATACTGTCAGGTATTTGACGTGACGTTCGTCCGACAAACATGACGCTTGTGTGGTTTGTGATTCAAATTTGCCATTTTGGACCAGTTTCCTTCAACTCTCAACGAAATACTGCCTTGGATCCAGTCCAAGAAGAGATGAAATGGAGAACTCACCGAAATGTAATGCCTCGTTCCTGAAAAAGAGAATTCTGGCTGAGCAAATATATCCTGGAAGGACAAAAAGTTCAAACAGCTTCCTGCGTTTGGCAAGTTAAGAACATAATTATGTTCTCGTTTGGAAATTCTTCATTGTATCTCCAAAAAAGTCGGGGCTATTGCAATAACTCAGAAACTATTTCATGCATCATTTTCAGAATTTACACCCACGTAGACCTTGGTGCGAGGAAGGAGTGGATTAATTTAGGGAAAGGTCGGTTATATATTGCCTACACTAGGAGGATCTTTACCTTCAAATATTTTCAGGCTATAATTTTGCAAACGTTGGTCCGATTTAATCCGAATTTGGTGCATAGGAATGAAATGAGGGAGATCTAACTTGAATATATCATTTTTTACTCAGTAGGGGGAGCTGTTTGAGACTGCACTCCAAAATATGGTTTCAATGTTTAATTTTTGTTCTGTGGTTCGTTATTTATCCCCATTATTTCAGCTGTTGAAATATATACTTTAATATCTTATATCGATTCTTACCTGTTAAGCAGCTGTGAGTTTTTTTAAAAACACTCACTCATATAAAATGTATTATTATTATTATTGCTATTACTATCATATTTATTATTATTAAAGTTGTCTTACATGAATCAACTCGGGGAGAGATCTGTTTTTTTATATATCATATTTTGCTCACTAGGGGGAACTTTTGTACAAAAAACAATGTTTTTTCGGACATACCTGCTCCGATTTAGTGGAAATTCGGTGAATATGAATCAACTCAAGGAGATCTTGCTTGTATATATTATATTGTACTCTCTCAGTTCATATTTTACACACTAGGGGGAACTTTCTTTTTTTAATTTTTTTTTTTTTTTTTACAAAAAACAGTTTTTCGGATTTAATTTTTCGGGGATATATCCTTGCCAAATATTTTGATGCAAACTCTCAGGTGTCTCTTCAACACTCTCCTGTGAGTGTCCTTTCACTGCAGGGCATATACTGTAGATACATTCAATCAAATTTACAGGTTTTCAAAATATGTGAATGTTACCAACTCTAGTGTGGAACTAGAGCGGTAATCAATAAATGGTATTGGAACACTTTTTTGCAGGAGATATCTGGTTCTGGAAGTGTCTAATAGTTCTTTCTATAGTGCTCATATTTTTAAGCTGCCGTTTAGCTTTTTGCTACGAAAATGCCAATAAAGTCTCCAGTTCTAATTCATTGTCAGTGTATCATTGTTATTTATATTATTTTGTATGGGTAAAAGTTTGATTATATTCTTTGTTTGGCTAATTTGCCAGTTTTAAACCCTTTAATGTCCAAAACAGTTTGGTTGAGCTCACTTTGAGTCACTATTTCTTATTTACAAATGTGACCAAACCTGTTTATAATATGAATCAGTGGAGGCATGTAAATGCTAAAAGGTAAGGGGCCAAAGACGGATCCCTGAGGGACACCGCTGGTCAAAGTAGCCACCAAGGAGAAGGCATTAGCCGTAGCTACTGAGAAGGTGGTTTTTGATAAGTAGGATTTGGCATACTAAAAGACTTACTAAACAGAATTATGCAACTTGATGCAAACAACAAAACAAAAAAAAGTTTAATAGGGTTCAAATAGTTTTTTAAATACATGCTGGAGAAAAAAGTTGAGCTAATCTTATTTAAATTTACGTTTTGACTGTCTAATACGGTAAATTAAATGAATACCGCAAAGAAATAAAGTATGACTAGAAATCATTTCTTCATAGTTCTTTTTTTTATTGGGCTGGGCATTGAAGGGTTAAATCAGCCGGAGGCGGTTTGTTGCTGTTGCTCTTTCAAATGTAGCAGAATCCTGTTTATGTTTTTTCAAATGCATAACCCTTGCATTTAAAATGCACACAGGCTTTTACACGGGCTTTTATGACGCTAAACAAAAGTTGGTAACTTTGAACCAACTCAGTTTCATCCGTGAAAATTCTACATGTCACACTCATTGTTCGGAATGAATAGTGAAAAGAAAAAAAGAAAGAAGAAAGCTGCAAAACTAAAAATGTACAAACCCAACTAACAAGCCGCTGCCTCCTTCGGTTTATGGAATTGGTATATCTGGACAGGGTTAATAAGAACGCTGACCCTGCCATGACTTCTTGCTAGCCTGTTCCATAACTTCTTCTCTCTTGCTTCATTAATCTGTCAAGTAAACAGAACCTTCTCCTCTTCACCCACTGGACGATGAAGGTTTCGATTAGAGTGGGAGAAGCACAAGACTCTTATTTTTGTAAGGCCTTACATCCATTTCGCTCTATTTGGTGATAAACTCAACAGTTGAGCAAACAACACCTATGCCTTACTCTGGTGATTTGTCTCCACCTCTCACACACACACACACACACACACTCAAGCACACACACACAGACACACACACAAACACACTTCTATCTCGATGGGAAATCGTACATGATGCAGAGGATCAGCAAATCCTAAGACATGAGCAGATGAAATCAGAAAATGTTTAAAATTTGAGTATTAAATTAAAGGTCCTCAATTATCCTAAGTAGAGAAAAGCACTCGGAGAACACAAACCTTCGCCAAGGCACAACACTTGCATAATTCTTTCAAAATTCATGCAGATCCTTCCTTTGATATCTGAGTTGTCTGAACTCCAACCAACCCTCTGAATATCTCTCAAGTACTCTGTAGTCGCTCGTCTCCTGCGCCTTCCACTTCAGCGTCTCCTCTCAGCCCACTGAGCCCCAAACTCCACCTCCAAATGATCATCAAAGGAATCAAAGGCACTCTTGAAACTGAGCCCCCAGCTCCACCCTCAAAGGAACATCAAAAGAATCAAAGGCAGCAATTGCCAGATGATGATGTCCCTCCTGAAAACGGCTTATTATTTTTATTTTATTTTAAATGCTGCGGAATACACAACTTCACGAAAATGCTATCACCTCCAGCATCTGGCAAAACCTACCTCTGCGTGAAAACATAAATGTGTGAAATAATTGCAGATTAATTTTCCATCCACTAACCAGTTGATCGGGATAACGGCTGGGCTCTGCACCCCAAACAGTTTGTTTGAATCGTCGGTACATGTCTATATGCTGGAAATCCCTCGACAGCTTCTCGTAGCACCTTCAGTATAAAGCGTAGCTTAAACGGCGCTCTAAAGCATTAACATGGCTAAGGGTAAAGTGGGGGATTTATTAGAAGAGGAAGTGGATCAGAGAGTCTGAGCCAAGGGTCCCGACGCCAGCAGTCCCACCTTATCAAACAGCACCAGGCTCCATGGCCAATCTCCAACGTGTCTATGGCCCCCCCCCCCCATCAGCACTGGCTTTGGTTGCTGATAAAAGTCAGATTGTGGGACCAAAGAGCCTGGAAGGGAGCAGAACTCTCTCTGAAAAGGACGGCAGATGGGAGCGACATAGATGGAGGAGAAAGGCGGACACATTTTTGGAGTTTTAGAACATTTTATGAGCATTATATATATTTATATATAATATAATATATATATTTATATATAATATAAATATAGAAAAAAAAATCTAATATTATATATCTTAGTAGGCTTTTTTCATTTGAGTGTCTTTTCTATATGCATTCTATTAAAAGATGTATTATTAAATCGTTTCATTTTATTATTGTATTATTATTGTTATTATTCAATTTTTTTTAAATTTGTTTAGTTTAAGTTTAAGTTTCTGTTGTTCTTCTGGATAATATACTAAGTAAAGGAGAAAAAAGTGTTATAACTTAAATTTGTATAAGTACTTGTGTCTGATTTTCTTTTTCATCATCACTATACAGTTTATGTGGGGGGAAAAAAGGATTGGTAAATTACTCAATGTGTGGAACCATACGATTGTTCTTAAATGAAAAGTTCGACAACAACAACAACAACAAAAACACAAAAAAAAAACACAAATAAAATAAAATGATAAAGCTGAGAAAAGATACGGTCCAGGTAACTTGAGAGACAATCTTATTAAAATAGTGAACTGCTTACTTGTGAACAGTTGTTCTCTGAGTGAAGAGACAAAATCTCTCCGTCACATTGTCGTTCGGAACCAATTTCTTTACTTCGCCTGCCTTACCTGGATTAGAGAACAGAGATACGGCTGGATCCGGATCCAGTCTCGGAGGGCTCAATCAGGATGTTTCACTTCACGGAACGCCTTACTAGTTCGCTTACAACATGCAGGTCAAGGATATGAATCCCAGGTAAATATCTAATTACTGTCTCAAGCTGTTAAGGGAGAAGCTGGATGGAAGGGAAGGCAGAGCGTATCTTTGAGCGGGAGGATGTGGTATAAATCATCCTCCTGAGATTAAATTAATTATGGCTCATTAGTGGCATCACGTCCATTTTGATTTCTATTAATGAAGACAAGTTTGAGGGGGGGGGGTTTGTTTTTGTTAGGCTCAGGTGACTGTTTTCCTCTATAGAGGCTTTATGATTACATGAATGCAGTGGAAGGCTCGGCGAGACGCAGAACTCAAACGCCACTCATGCAAATTAAATTACACACTGGGTCGATACCGGGGATCCATCTAACGATCACACAGTTGAGTAATCTTTTTTAATATAAGAGACACAGCGAGAAGTGAGCGTTTCACCAAAGCATCAGTGACCTCACCGGCGAACACGAGAAAAAAAACGAGAGAAAAAATGACAGAACGCATTCTAGTATTTTCCATAGCAAATTGTTTGCATACTGTAGCCAATAAGCCAATAGAAGCTAACATTCCAGGACATGCGGGCATGAACACGGACGAATGCGTTTTATCTGCTTCTTACTTTCGCTGATCCACGTTTCTACATGTCTCTTTTTCCATATACGTACACTTTAAACATTTATATTCAATCTAGAAGGCACAGACAGAACAGAACAGAAGTAAAAAAAAAGGTTCTTCAAAACCCATCTTAATGGTTGCTTCTTTAATTTCCAACTGAAATGTGTCAGTAAAGAGTGAACCTGTAAAGACAATGTGAATAGAATAGAATAGAATAGAATAGAATAGAATAGAATAGAATAGAACAGAGAGAAAATGTATTAATCCCCACAGGGAAATTTGGGCGTAACAGCAACTCCAACATTTGTAAAGTGACAAGAAGAAACAATTAATTAAAAAAATTTAATAAAAATGAATGTGTGTGAATGTGTGAATGTGTGAATGTGTGTGAATATGTATGAATGTGTGTGAATGTTTGTGAATATGTATGAATGTGTGTGAATGTGTGTGAATATGTGTCATATGAATGAATGTGTGTGAATGTGTATGATGTATGAATGTGTGCGAATTTTTGTGAATGTGTGTGAATATGTGTGAATGTGTGTGAATATGTATGAATGTGTGTGAATATGTGTGAATGTGTGTGAATATGTATGAATGTGTGCGAATGTGTGTGAATATGTATGAATGTGTGCGAATGTGTGTGAATATGTGTGAATGTGTGTGAATGTGTGCGAATGTGTGTGAATGTGTGTGAATATGTATGAATGTGTGTGAATGTGTGTGAATGTGTGCGAATGTGTGTGAATGTGTGTGAATATGTATGAATGTGTGTGAATGTGTGTGAATGTGTATAAATGTGTGTGAATGTGTGTGAATGTGTATAAATGTGTTTGAATGTGTGTGAATGGGTGAACGCTGGCTCACGTTGTTAAACCTTTAATGTCGTCACTGAGAAAAAAAACCCTGGAGAAATGATTTCTTTGCATCTTTTATTTCTTTGGGGCATTTATTGATTTAATATATTGGACATAAAAGCCCGTTTTGAAAACCTCTGGTGATCCAGCATCTACTTTGGTCGCCTTTGTCTATGTTTGTTGTCCAGCGTAAAACGTAGCTATGGATTTACGATGCAATGTTTAATTCACAAGCTACTGGTCGTCTATTCTTTACTTAAGCATAAAAGCACATGTGCCGATACAACAACAGGTAACCTCCGTCATTAGGTCATTAGCATTCATGCGTCCCGCTGATGCATCGACGGTTCCTCCAATGGATTGAGAACGCATTGAAGGGGACCTTTGATTTAACTCGGGCTGTAAGACCGGTTCAACTAGTCCTACTCGGCCTGGTCGTCGATTCCATGTGTCCATTTGGCTTATAAGTAAAGTAAGGTGCATTCAGGGAGAACGGTTAAGAACCCCCCTTACCCCACCCCCCAGCCCTGAACTGAGGAGCACTGAATATCGAACTCCTTTCCCTTTCAATCTTCCCTCACCATTGTTTTGTCAATTACTCCGGCTCCCAGCAGCTGTCCTGGTGGAGCAAAGCTGCCTTAAAGACACATATTCACTAACCCAAACAATTTACAGAGGCGCGCAGGAGTCCATGAGGCCCAGTCAAATGTCAACACTGAACGCACAAACTGTCCCTTATTCAAATCAGCCATTGTGCATGTATCGACGCCGAGACTGTATCCCCGCTGACTCATTTTCTAGAGACACTTTCACACACGGTTAATGCACGGAACATAATAAGCATATCCACTGAAGGATGACATTATCACTCATGATGGCGCATTCGCATGTGGCTCGGGAATTTCCACTATCTTCTAATGATCGCATTTCCATAAAGGGGGGAGCCTCGTAATAACGGTCTCGCATTTCTATATAACGTCTGAGGAGAACCTGTCACTGAAATGGAGCAAAGAAGTGATGAGAGCAGGGGAAGATTGCACCCATACAGGTCCTCGGGCTATTATTACAATATCGCCAACAATGAATCAAAGTGGGTTAAAATGATACATGCTCTTTCAAGGCCACTTAGACATACATAATGAGATCACGAATGCGGCCCAGCTTCCATATGTGGCATCAAAATGGGCTGTTCACCCTCCTCAGGCCTCAGATAACCTATGTGCTATTGAGCATGACATGCGATGCAGACACCAGGGATGTGATGTTGATCCCGGCTCATTTGCATGGCACCAAAACAGTTGGTTCAATAAGAAGAGGATTTTTCTCTTGTTGATTCCTTCCTAGTTCTGGTAGATTCTGATGGACCTACACCAATCAGTCATAACATTAGAACTTACAGGTGAATTACAGTAATTACTATTGTTGATGTGTTGGAAAGGGGAGAAATAGGCAAGTGCAAAGATCTGAGAGACTTCGGAAGGAGATGTGATGGATAGACGACTGGGTCCAGAACCGCAGGCCTTATTGGGTGTTCCTGGTGGTTATCACCTACAAAATGATTGTACAACTGGCAACAGGACTATTTCTCTTCATCTTATCTAAGGAGAATGATGGGCGCAGGGTTCTGTCTGAAGGACAATATAGGCCTACCTGCTAGATTGGCTGACATCATAAGCATATGAAGGTCATGCTGGACCTGAATGGAAAGATTCTGGTATGAGACCATTATAATATGTAGATCTGTCTATAATAAACCTAGACTCGTTAAGTTAAGGCAATATAGTTCTTCATCAGGCACCCAAAGCTCATTGAGGCAAGGGAATGAAGGCTATCTGTCTCAAAAATCCCACTTTCAGACTAATTCAGATTCAGGTCAGAGGCCCATTCTGATCCTCTTCCACTTACGAATGGGACTTAAACTGATATATTGAGTAATTATACCATTGAGGTCACAGTCCTCGGTTTTTCCGAGGAGTATTTAATAAAACTGGGCCTTCGCTCTGGACAACAAGATTATATCCCCCAAAAGCACCCAATACCCTGCATTGCACAAACTATCTCCCTGATTTAAATGTGAAGTAATGTCAGAAAAACAGTATTTTTCGGAAAACAGCTCCCCCTAGTGAGTAAAATATGAACTATTGGGGTAAAATATGATACATTCAAGGAAGATATCCTCGAGGTGATTCATATGCATCATATTTGGACTAAATTTGACAGACGGAACAGAAAGCTATATCCAGAACACAGTTTCTTCGTGGAGAAAGCTCATCAGAGTTCATATGCACCAAAAGTGGTAGAGAAATGATGGACCGGAAACTTTTGGAGATAAAGCTCCTCATACTGTTGAAAATATACAACCAACCTTTCCCAAAACCAATCCAGTTCTCGTCCTTACACTAAAGTCTATGTGGGAAAACAATTTGAAAATGATCTTTGAAATGGTTTTTGAGTTACGGCGTCAAAACAAACGATCCACGGCGGCACTGCTACCACTTTGATGATGAAACATAATCATCCTCAACCTCGTCTAATTACATCCTCACTGATTGTGCGTGTGGTTGGAGTGAAGGATCTTGTCCTTGCGCCAACACTCAATCAACACGGTGGTTATTTAATAACAACAACCGGACACTCAGCTGAGTCCAGTGAAGTCTGAAACAAGTAAGTACAAAACAAGTACCAGTGGACCATTCAATAAGTCGACCCTCTGTAGTTCAGTGTGCCTGTTCTCAAGATATCATCCGACTTATGGCTGCCGTGAGATCTTGTTACGCTGAACATGGCCGTCCATCATGATGGTGGCTCGCTCGTTAGCTAAAAATGAATCCCATCCCTCCAAAGTCAGACCGGCGACCCTGTCTTGAAACCGACGTCGATGGAAATGAAAATAATGACACAAACCGGAGCTCAGTTCTGGAAAAAGAAGTAACACAGGAGAAGAGGAGGTAAATAGAGAAGATGAAGAGGGAGGAAGAGCAGGTTCAGGTAGGAAAAGTGTGATTTTCTCTGCTCATTCACACTGAATACATTCTTAGCCTGTGAATGTCATTAAATGAACAGAACAGAGCCTTTCCTCACCAGTACTGTGGTAAAAAATGTGCATTTTTCTTCCCACCTCGGCACCGTGGCTTTAGGTTTGTTCCTTAAAGCAAGCCTATCTAATAAGCCTGGCTTATTCCAGTAAGTCTGAGTCTAATTGTCGCTTCAATCAGTTCCAGGGGCAAACTGGGGGGCAGTTTGCCCCCTGGAACTGGCCTTCCAGGGGACTGGCCTTATCCAAAAGGCTGGTAAAAAAAACACAAATTTGAAAGTTTCAAAAGTAATAGACTATAATGCTGACATATTTTAGTAAATTCAATACTCATGTTTCCCTCGGTAGAACTCCAATTATAGCAGTTACAACTGAGTTATTGTCTGTTTATGATTCTCTGCAAAATTGATAATTCGGTAGTGAGAAATTAAGACGGGAAAGGGATGGCGTTGAATCAATAACTGTAATCAAAGGATTGTCTTGATGTGTCTATTAAGTTGGATGTTTTTTCACCTCCATAAATTTTGATCACAAAAGGAATTCCATCCCTACTGCTGATAATATGGACTTTGTTTTGGTCTAAAGATAAGAGGAACATCGACAAGTAAAAATTCCTCTTTTGTCCCACCTGACAGACAGCAGGTGGCAACCGGGCCTCTGCTGTCGTTCCTGACAACAGTGGTATATCCCCGAAAAGCCCCCAATCCCATGCGTTGTAGAAGCAATCCCCCTGACTAAAATCTTCAAATTAAATGTAAAGTTATCTGTTATTGGAAGAAAAAAAAAGAAGAAGCCCCCCGTAGTTCGTAAAGTTTAACAATGAAGGAGAAATCCTGGCCCAGAAACTTTTGGAGATAAAACTCCCCCTAGTGTTGGAAATATATATGATATTAAATATACAAATGACCTTTTCCAAAATCAATCTAGTCCTTTCTTTCTCTAAGGTCTATCGGGTAATAAAATATGAAAATAATACATTCAATTATTTTTGAGTCATCAAGTTTATTTGCTTGTGACGCAGCGGTGGCAATGAAGTTCAGTCAGATCATCAACTTTTTGGGAATATAACTAGACTAGCAGCTCATGGCAAGAGGCATGCTAGCAGGTCAAAGCAAGAGGTATGTTAGCAGGTCATACCAAGAGGCATGCTAGCAGGTCATACCAAGAGGCATGCTAGCAGGTCATAGCAAGAGGAATGTTAGCGGCTCATAGCAAGAGGCATGCTAGCAGCTCCTAGCAAGAGGCATGCTAGCAGCTCCTAGCAAGAGGCATGCTGGCAGCTCATGTTTGGTCGCTTTTACTGGAATATGATCTTAACATGGACAACATTCATGCTTGGAAAAGGGCTACTGTGATTTAACTGAGATTGTTTGCCCACGAAGAGATTACTAGCTCCTCTTTATGTAAGAAAAACATTAATTTTAAGTTCTTCTTAGTTGATTGAATTTTGTCATAAAGTAAAAAGTCGTATACTTGTGATCAAAGTTTTCAGTGACGAAATCCACACCGGCGTTACCACCTGGATGTGGACGTCTGCACCGGCTCTCACTGAGAACTTTGTGCGCCATTGGTAAACATTCGGAATCTCTCTGCTGTTGACCTTGAGAACACGGCGTGTCATTGAAAAGCAACCCTTCAAACATATTTTCATTGCCGTCCTTGCAGCTTTTATCTGCTGCTGACCTTCATGCTCGGATAATAGCATGAGAAGTGGTGCGGGGTTTGCGGCAACCCTAAGAAGAGCTGAGCGAGAGATGACAAAATGAACAGTAGTGTCCACATAAAAACATATATGATAAAAAAAAAACATCTATGATATAAAATCATCGGCAGTTTCACTTCATGTTGCAATATGATGATTTGAGGATTTTGTGCAATACTGTTCAAAAGTGCTGTAAGGCCAAACGCAATGTTTTTCTCAGCTATGCAATATGGGTTTTATTTCATATGCACTTCTTCTTTTTCAGATGTTATTCTTATTTGATTTAGAGTATGCAGTGACGCCGAGCCCAAGAAAAATCTCCCTCAGGGGACCACATCATATCGTATCATTGCATATTGTATTATATTATCTAGTGATTTCTAGCTTTTTATGGACCATATAATGATCCATGTGTTTGATATTTCTCTCCTGAAAAAGTCCAGAATGAATCAAAACCATTTGTCTTTCTTGGGTTCTTGACTTTAAGAACTTTGAATCTCAAACGCTTCAAATGTTGAATTGAACTCACTTAACTTTTCAGCTAATGTACAATTAGAATGTAATGACGTCACGCTTTAGATATTCGCTTCGTCGATATTGGTGACACTATCCGGTTGATTAAAAAAACTCTCAACTCTGAGAACGTGAGTTGTACGGCGTAATTGTTGCTTCATAGAACACATAAAAATAGACAAAACATGAGCAATATACGAAAACATTTTCATCAGTTTGACAACACAGGCACGGCATTTGGAAAAGGTGCCGCAAAAGCCACAACAGAATGGAAGTTTTGACAAAGACACATAAATGTCAAGCACCTCGGGACGCACTTTTTTAACGCTTCATTTAGAAAATAGGACCGATATTATAGACAAACATTTGTTGTTTTCATCTTCCGTGTGGAGTAATGCTTAACTTCCAGGTTGTGCGGTCGTGTGCCTTAAATAAAATCTCAATGAACATTGTGAGTGGAACAAATTTCAAATTTAGAACAGAA
The DNA here is from genome assembly GCA_009660295.1 of Lophius piscatorius. Taxonomy (NCBI): domain Eukaryota; kingdom Metazoa; phylum Chordata; class Actinopteri; order Lophiiformes; family Lophiidae; genus Lophius; species Lophius piscatorius. The sequence goes on along the minus strand of VRLP01003814.1, from coordinate 8,909 downwards.
TAGAATAGAATAGCATAGCATAGCATAGCATAAAAAGATTTGAAAATGATCCATTAGATAGTTTTGGAGTTACTGCGTTAAAACGACCATCGTCTGAAGTGACGATTCCATAGTATCCCAGGCTTTTAATTATAATTAGTTAAAAGCCTGGAACACGGATTAGATAATATAACTATCGATTAGATACAATTAGCACGCAACACGGATTAGAAGACATAAAAACGTCTATGCAGCTATGCAGCTGTGTCAGTGTTCATCACAATGATGATGTGAACTTAATGCTAGTGTCATCATGCTAGCTTGCACATAACGACAATGTGACTAAGGGCCGATGTTTAGCAGCAGAACTCCTGACTATCAGGAGTTTTGAATTAGAAATTAACATTAGCACAAATCAAAGAGTACGACATAGGCTGCTGGGGATGTCAACTATTCTGCAGGTGTTGGACTAGACATTACGTAAGTGATGAAAAGGTTTGGCTTATTTGCATATCTGCATTGAATCATTCTTATCTAACAAATTCTTTATGAGGGATATTTATGGGGATTGTGAATTTTTCTCTCCTTGGCTCACTGCAGTATATGCAAATGATTTCAGTCTAAAACAGGCTTGGGGTTTGCATTCCCCCATTGATGCTTGCTTCCTCTGTTTCACAGAAAGACCCTCAGAGGCTCGTGTCACCTCCCTCACCAGATGGCTGGGACAAACACAGAATGACAAGCCTGGATCTCACTGATGCTCAAAACAAGATTTCAACGAATGCTGGGTAACAATTTGGTGCTACAACCTGTTCCCACACTAACGAAGTCTGCTTTTCCTTATCTAACACACGGAATGGTTGGGGGGATGGATGGATGGATGGCTGGATGGGTGGGGGGGATATGGATGGATGGACGCATATCTGTTGGGCTTTGGTTCCGTGTCCCCATAATTGGACAAGTATGGATAGATCTGCTGCTATTGCAATATCTGACTTCTGGTACAGAGAAAAGGGTCAGTGGTAAGAATGAAAAGTGAATCTAATGTAGTAAGAGAATATTTCTCAACTTATTTTGCAAGTTTATTTGTACAACAGCTAATGGTTTTCTAAATTTAAAACATTTGCTGTCAAAATTTCAAAAGATCAATCCGATAAGATAAAGATGCAAAAAGATAAAGATGCAATAAGATAGAGACTATAGTCGATTTATAGAATCCTCACAATTACATTCAGTGCTTTGTGGCCCGAGATGAAATTGACTTTGACACCTCTGATCTGCAGATAACGGCCCCGGGTGAGATCCATGTCAGAACCTTCTTGCCGATGTGCATACTCCTAACCCGCCACACTGTCCCCAGCAAATATTACGCTAACAAATAGATTAAACGTCTCAGAGAAATCCAGCTGTTGAAGCAACCCACCCCCTCAGTACCAGAGTTAATTCTATCCCGTGAGCAGATTGAGAAATGTCACTCATTACATTCTCTTCCCTTTAATGAGTTTCTAGATGCCGCGCCTCGACTCCCGCGCCTACAAATCAACACCACCACCCCCCCCATCACATGCAGCTCATTGAAGCTCCTCAACTACAGACTGAGATCGTCGACTGCCGCCGCAAAAACATCCATTTGTTCCCCATTCTCAGCTCTTTCTCCTCAATCAAACAGGAAGTCCAAATTGTGTTAGTTTTCATTAAAATGGAATAATGGAGGCGGAGGCGGCCTGCCAACCTGACATGCATAGCTGATGATTCTCACTCTGATTCCGTGACGGGATTATCCAACCGGAGCGTCGCCGTCGACTCTGTTTACACTGACAACCGCATTCACATGACTCTCATCAACAGGCGCAGACACACAGGTGATACGTCAAAGACTCGGGATGTTCCGCGCCGGAGCAGATTGAAAATTAATTAGCTTGATGGTTGGCTAGACGGGAGGATACAGAAGGAGAGGGCGAGCTAGGGAAATACAACTCTTAACATGAGAGCGTCCTTATAAATCTTCATAATGCAGCAGGAAGTGATATCTGACGACCGTCGAGCCGCTCTGATCTCGCATCAGTCAGCTTTATTACAGCGTGGGGACTCGAACAATCACGTACGTAGTTGCGTCTCCGCGGCTGATCTCCTTTGTTAAGAGGGGCGCAGAAATTGAATTGCCGGGTGTCTCTTTTGGGTTTCTGTGTCGGGTTTATTGTTCGGAGAAGATGTTTTTTCTTCAGAGGGACTGTGATTCATCCGGATGGCTTTATTGGGTTATATTCCATTATGCAGATGACCTCATTTTATATATGTGAGACGAAGAGACACGGCTTTGTTGATAAGATATTCTCAGTATGGTCGGGATCAGATCAGACAAAACTACGGGATTTCCTTATCTCCAGCAGTCCTTGCTGTCTGCATCTCTGCCTTCTTATGAAAAACGCTGACAGCGTACTCTTCATCACAGATCAGAATGTTAGAATAAAAACATGCTGCCTTATTATTAACGGATAAGGAAATCCAAACCGTTATCTCAATCCATCCAGACCTCATGACGAGTGTTAATTTACAGACTGGGTTCACTTCATATCCCCTTGTTTCCCTTTATCTCCATAGGGAAATTGCACAAAAGAGTTTTCTTACCTCCGACAAGGCCGATTGTTTTTATTTGTTTGTTTATTTGTTTGTTTGTTAGTAGGATTACGTAAAAACTAGAGGATGTTTTACGTTCACACTGCCAATCTTAATGCTCAATTCGGATTCACACGCAGCACGCTGTCAATATGGAAGTACAATGCTAGGCCGCAAAAGTTAATTTGAACACTTTTGTTTATGATGTTTATAGTGATGTTTATAACGTTTTTAGCGATGTTTATAGTGTTTACAGTGAAGTTTATAGCATTTATAGTGATGTTTACGTTTATAGTGATGTTTATAACATTTATAGTGATGTTTATAACATTTATGGTGCTGTTTATAATGTTTATAGTGATGTCTATTACCTTTATAGTGATGTCTATAAAATTTATAGTGATGTTTATAACGTTTCAAGTGATCTTTAGAACATTTATAGTGATGTTTATAATGTTTATAGTGATGTTTATAACATTTAGTGATGTTTATAACGTTAATAATGAGGTTTATAGTGTTCATAGGAATGTTTATAACGTTTATAGTGATATTTAAGTCATTTATACGGATGTTTATGATGTTTACAGTGATGTTAATAGTGTTTATAGTGACTTTTATAACGTTTATACTGATGTTTATAAAGTTTATAGTCATGTTTATAGTGTTTATAATGATGTTTCTAACGTTTATAGTAATGCTAATAGTGTTAAATAGTGATTTAAAAATGTTTCTAGTGATGTTGAAATGTTTCTAGTGATGTTTCTAGTTTTTCTAGGTATGTTTGTTGCGTGTTGTTCATGTGAAAAGCAACTGCATACGTAGCTTTTTGACCAGTATCGATGGAAGATTACTTCAAAGGCGCATGAATTCCGACCCGACGTGTCAGATTTAGGATCACAAGTTGAAGTGGAAATGGAAGTGGCCCAAGTGGGAATTGGAAAGGATCATAATATCAGACCTGGGCCACGTTTTTCCTGCAGTGTGTAAAGTATGATTGGCAACCAAATTACGATTCCCGACCCTCAGAGGCGCTCCTAGGTCGTCTGATGCTCAATGCTGCATCAGCGCCTGGAGTCTAGATTCTACGGCTGGTCTACGTGCCTGAAATAATCTGTAAACATCCATCCGATTTCTCAATCAATGCTAAAAAAGAATATTTCCGTTAATCATGGAAAACTCTATTTGTACACATTCCTCATTCTACGGATCCGGTCCAGAGCTGATTCGATGCAAAGCATGCTGGTATTAAATCATCCGTAACTGATTCCAGGCTGAGATGAAGGCTTGTAAAGAACGTACCTTAAATAAGGATAATAGTATAAGCTTTTTAATAACATTAATTATTATGGGGAAGTTATGATGTCCTTAAAGTTCAGTAATAATAATTAGTAATGAGTTAAGTGCTGTCATCTCCCGAAAGCCTGAGCTTCATTTGTGTTATTGATTTTCTCTCTCTCTCTCGCTCTCTCTCTCCCTCTTTTTCTCTCTCTCTCCCTCTCTCTCTCTCTAACACACACACTCACACACACACACACACAGCCCTAGACCTATTGTACATGTATTGTGTTCAATCAATGAAGATTGAGTTTTTAATATTAAGGAACCTTTCTTATCATCACTATCACAATTACTTTAAATTTATATTAACCCTTTAATTTCACACCTTTCTTATGAATTAAATGTATTATTATTATTGAAGTCAGCTGGGATAGGCTCCAGCCCCCGCGGCCCTGAACAGGATAAGCTGGGTTAATGGATCGATAGATGGATACTCACCAAGTAAACAAAATTAAAGTAAACTTTGATTCCTTTGATGTTCTTTGGGGTAAGGGCTGGGGGCTTAGTGGGCTGAACAGAGACGCTGAAGTGGAAGACGCAGAAGATGAACGGCTACAGACTATTTGAGAGATACATATATACATATATATACACATATACATATAATTAAACAAGGACAGAAAATAAGAAATGTTATAGAATGTATATATATATATATAATGTTTATACATAAACACTGCATATATATATATATATATATATATAATGTATAAATATATATAATGTATAAATATATATATATATATATACATATATACATTTAGAAGCTGGCAATAAGCTGGCACTCATAATTTAATGTAACATGACAAATGGTTTGGTCTTGTCTGTTTTTTTAAGCAGTAAAATATTTTAAAAAAAAATATTTCTAATAATTCTAAATCATTTTATGACAATTCGTAATTTGCGTAAATAGATTAGCGCAATCGTTTGGTAAAGCATATTTTTGTTCTTTTTAAAAAGTCCTCACATGCGTTTATATGATTATTGAATCGGACTTTTCTCACCAGTCATGCTTAATACCTGACCTGTGGTGTCCCCCACGGCTCCCTCCTTGGCCCCTTACTTTGTAGCATATACATGCTGCCACTGGGACTTTGTTTCATCTTTTTTTGTCTTCAGTCTGAACCCGACGGTCACTTTGCACTGCCTGCCCCAAGTCTTTTACTTTCTGGCAGTGATGCTCTTTTAATAGTCACCAAAGTGGGCTTCTATAGGCATAAAGCAAAAATGGAATGTTTTTGGGGGACCCGTCTTGCCACTCTGTTCCTGACTAATGAAGATCTCTCTGCGCTTACCGTAACTGATGGGATATCTCCGGCTCAAGGGACAGCAGTTGAATAAAATTATTCCCCGGGTATGGACTTATTATGAGTCAGTCGTAGAATTTATATAATAAATCTCTACCAGCACCAGGGAGCAAGATTAAATTTATTTAGAGGACCGATCTCATGACTTTGAGACTTAAATCAACAACTTTAGTTCTGCTTTAGCCTCAAGCCACCCCGAATCTCCAACAGGTTTCTTCTATTCCGTCCACAAGGGGAAGGTTTGACTTTGCGGTAAACTACAAAGGAAGACATCTAAAGTTTCTATCTGTCTAGTCCGGACAGAATCCTAGATTTAAGAACGTTCCTTACGCAAAATGAGATGAAATATGTCTTTGAGTTAGGCTGAAACGCTCATATTGAACATTTGAGACAAGACCGATTCTCATGACGTTTTTGCCTGAAATGAAGTCCCTACATCTCACAGTCATGTGAGAGCGTTGACTAGAAATTAGACCAAAACGCCTGGTAAGGTTTTGAGTTTATAGTGTTCAATGCAAAAGTCCAAAAATCTCATTTGGCTCCAAAGCGGAAACCGGTGAAGGGCAATCAAACAGTGAGTTTGTGCGCTGAGGTCTGTGAAGGGTTTTTGGCAATTTCTAGCTGTATAGCTGCCAGATGTTTTTCATGGTGACGACCCGGTCAAGTCTCAAGACTTTCATTTCAATTAAGGGCAATTTGAGGAACTACACTTTCAAAATTCCTGCTCTATGCAAGTAAATCTATTCGGAACACGTTCACAATGCAGCAAAAATGTGGCCCAGGTCTGATTTCTTTTGCTCATATGCGACTTTTTCAGTATTGGCAGTGTGAACAGAACCAACAACATAGAATCTGATCTGTTCCAGTTCCCATGTGGACCACTTCTAATGTAGTCCTGAATCAGACTGAGGAAGGTTTTTTTTGCAGTGGGACCTCAGTCGACACACAGCTGCGCGGTGGGAACCGCTTTTCACACAATAACGTCACTATAAACACTATAAAAATCGATAATAGCACTATTTACATCACTATAAACAACTATAAACCTCACAATAAACACTATAAACATCACTATAAACACTATAAACATCGATAATAGCACTATTTATATCACTATAAACAACTATAAACCTCACAATAAACACTATAAACATCACTATAAACGACTATAAACTTCAATATAAAAACTATAAACCACTAAAAACATTATAAACATCTCTAAAATACTATAAACATCACTAAAATACTATAAACATCACTAAAATACTATAAACATTAGTATAAACACTATAAACATCGATAATAGCACTATTTACATCACTATAAACAACTATAAACCTCACAATAAACATTATAAACATCAATTTAAACACTATAAACCACTAAAAACATTAGAAACATCACCAAAATACTATAAACATCACTATAAACACTATAAACATCACTGTAAATGACTACAAACATCAATATAAACACTATAAACATCACTAAAAACACTGTGAACATCACTACAAACACTATAAACACTTCAACATTACTAAAAAATCTTTCACTATAAAAGAAACATTCAAAATAACTTCAGTGGCTTCCATTTTTCCTTTCGTAGTGAAAGCATGCAGTGTGTAATGTCTTTTTTATTGTTCTTACGGTTTAAGGGGGTAAAATGTTCTAACTGGACTCCGATATATAAGAAACTAAAAAAAAAGTGCTTGATTTGAAAAAAACAAGCAGCAGCAACACATTAATACAATCCAAGATTTCAGTCAGTCAGAATTTTTCCAATTATAACTGAAGACCGTGACTGAATTTTACAAATACTCAAGATAATAAGGTTATAATAAATAATGCAAGCTGTAATTTATTTTATTTTTTAATGTCTTTTCATTTTATCCGTTTTTTGAACAGCTTTTTAGCCGTGCCAGAGTTAGCTTTAAGCTAATTTACATCTGCAGCCGCCGGGCATGAGACCAAAAGACTCATTACTGTCGAGACGGTTAACACTACGGTATGAAAAGCAATTCCAAGAGAATACATATCCATCATAGGACAACATTAGTGACCCACGAAAGAACAACAACAAGGTTACCAGGCATGAAATAAAATGAAATAAAAGCTACAAACAACTAAATGCTTAAGGTTGAATCAGGTTTTTTTTTTGTTTTTTTTTATCAAAGTCTGTGTTTTCTCCTGCAGAATATCAGAGCATAAATCCAGGATCAACATCCACGACCTTGATGCGTGTTGACCGGCGGGCGGGCTTTGAAACAAATGCATGCAAATGATAGACGATTGTCTATCATCACCGTCATCACCTTGAGGACAGGGTAGCCAAGGAGTGTCACTTCCTGTTTGAGTATTACCTGCCTCTGCCTCAGACTGACTCAATGTTCAATGTCAAATATTTATCTGCATCCCAATACATGGATTATTGATAATATATGTTCATTCTTTGAACATTTTACCGCAAAATTTTTTTCTCATGTCCTTCAAATTACACTTTTAAGAATTCTCACGGTTGTAAAACATGTACCCAACGTAAAAGTAGGGTACATGTTTACATCATGGATTTTTTTTCCCACTCCAAACAGCCATTTTAAATCAATTTAATTAGTGTACTGTGTGAAGAACAGCTCGATTTAACTGCTGGGTTGAATTTGTGATAACGGAGTTAGGAGCAAGGACTTTTTCTTTTTGTCTCTTTAAGGGAATTTGCTTTCATCCAATTCAACAACCAATTACGTTCACATTATCCTTATCGATTCTGTGTTTTGGGTTCTGACATTCGAATGATGACAGAGGTCATGACTGTAAATACCTTCCAGCTGAATGTTAAAGCATCTTTGAATGCCAGACGGGATTTTAGAAAAAGCAAATCATCATAAAGACCTTGATGTAAAAAAAATTCAAAAAAGGGAAAAAATATATTATGCTTTATGATTTGTAAAATAAATAAAAACACTAGTGGTTTTTTTATTCTTTTATGTATTGATTGAACAAAAAGAAATACAAATTTGAGAAATTTATGAAATACATTAATAGATGAATAGTGACATTATTCAACATGTTTATTTTAACACGTTTGGGGTCTGTTACTGTTTACAGACATTATTGTACAAATTTCATACATGTGATAACTTTTGACTATTTGTTGTTGAATGAGTCCAAGTCTGACAAACTGTGATTATAATCCTTCGTCTTTGTCGATCAGGTTCTGTGTCTGTGGTGGGTTTGATTTTTATTTCCCTCCAAAGTATCCTGTCAGCGTGACCGTGTTGAATATTTCCCTCGTTCCTGTGATTTAACTATACTTTTCTAAAATAACAAAAAACGTTTTTTAAAATATTCAATTGTTTTTTTAACTTTCTCAAGAGAATAAGAAACTTTCTCAAACCGATTAACTTTCAAAAAAGAATAAGAAACTTTCTCAAAATAAGTAACTTTCTCAAAATAAGTAACTTTCTCAAAAGAATAAGAAACTTTCTCAAAACGAGTAACTTTCTCAAATTTCTCAAAAGAATAAGAAACTTTCTCAAAAGAATAAGAAACTTTCTCAAAAGAATAAGAAACTTTCTCAACTTTCTCAAAAGAATAAGAAACTTTCTCAACTTTCTCAAAAGAATAAGAAACTTTCTCAACTTTTTCAAAAGAATAGGAAACTTTCTCAACTTT
>VRLP01003813.1:0-58024 GCA_009660295.1 Lophius piscatorius | reverse complement strand
AGACATTAAGACTTGGATGACCTGCAACTTTTTATTATTAAATTCAGATAAAACTGAAGTTATTGTGTTGGGACCCAAACACCTTAGAAACAATTTATCTGATAATGTTACTACTCTGGATGGTATGACCTTGGCCTCCAGCACCACTGTGAGGAACCTGGGAGTTATCTTTGATCAGGATATGTCCTTTGATTCCCACATAAAACAGATTTCTAGGACTGCCCTTTTTTCATCTGCGTAATATTTCTAAAATACGACACATTCTGTCGCAAAAAGATGAAAAAAAGTTAGTTCATGCATTTGTTACTTCTAGGCTGGATTACTGTAATGCCCTACTAGCAGGTAGTCCCAATAAGTCTCTGAAGCCCCTCCAGTTGATCCAAAGCACCGCTGCATGTGTGCTGACCAGAACCAGGTTAAGAGAACATATCTCTCCTGTATTAGTTTCGCTTCATTGGCTCCAGGTAAAATCTAGAATCAAATTCAAACTCTTTCTGCTCACTTACAAAGCCCTTAACGGTCAGGCACCAACGTATCTGAAGGAGCTCACAGTTCCATATTGTCCAATCAGAACTCTGCGCTCCCAGCATGCAGGGTTACTTGTAGTCCCTAGAGTCTACAGAAGTAGAATGGGAGCCAGAGCTTCAGCTATCAGGCTCCTCTGCTGTGGAACCATCTCCCAATCTGGGTTCGGGGGGCAGAGACCCTCTCTACATTTAAAAGTAGGCTTAAAACTTTTAGCTATGCTGCTACAGATTTAGACTGCTAGGGGATCTCCCATGATGCACTGAGCTTTTCTCTCTTCCTCTCTCACTGTCCCTCTTTAGACATCCCTCTCACTTTAATGCATGTAATCCATTTAACATTAATACATGTTAAATGGATTAATGCATTTTAATGGATTAAATGCATGTTACTAACTTGACTTCTTCCCTGGAGTCTTTGTGTTTTCTCGCCCTGTAAGGTCACATGGTTGGTGACTGCATCTGCTGCTGTGGACCTGCTGGATGTCCAATGATCACAAGATGCTCATGATGATGATTATTGTTGTTATCATTAATTATTATTATTGTATAGTATTTCCCCATAAGCTATTACTAAATGTTACATCAATATTAATGTTATTATCAACCTGGGATCCTGCTGCTGCCGCGGCCCGACCATGGAGCGGTTGGAGAAAGTGGATTATAGCTGATATCTTTGCTGCTTTTCCCCCGTCTGTATCTCTCCTCACCTGTGTCCTTCTCTTTCTCACTCTCTTTTTTTTCAAATCCGACCGGTCATGGCAGTAGGAGTCCACCCTGAGTCTTGGATCTGCTCGAGGTTTCTGCCCGTTTTTTCTCGCCATTGTTGCCAAGTGCTGCTCAAGGAGACATTTGTTGGGTCCTGTAGATAATTATATAAAGAGTTTGGTCTAGACCTGCTCTTTCTGGAAAGCACCTTGAGACAACTGTTGTTGTGAATTGGCGCTATATGAATAAAGATTGATTGATTAATTGATGATTGATGTCATGGTTATTAACATTGTTATTATCATGGTTATTATCATGGTTTTTATCATTGTTTATCATGGCTTTTATCATTGTTATTATCATTGTTTATTATGGTTATTATCAAGGTTATTATCAGTTTTATTATGGCTATTATCCTGGTCATTATCATTTATTATCATGGTTATTATCATGGTTATTATCATTTTTATAATCATGGTTATTATCATTGTTATTATCATGTTTTTTTTATCATTGTTTATCATGGTTATTATTATGGTTATCATCATTATGATTATCATAGTTATTATCATTATTATTATGGTTATTATCATGGTTATTTTCATTGTTATTATAATGGTTATTATCATAGTTATTATCATGGTTATTATCATTTTATTATCATTGTTATTAACATGGTTATTATCATGGTTATTATCATGTGCGATATTAGATCTATGTCATGTCGCTATGTTGTTAGTCATAGGCACTAGTTTGTATTTACTTCTTATACACTTTATTTTTACATTCTCACTTATCTTAATATTTCATTTTCTTTACTCACTTAATGTATACTTTGTTACTGTAATTTTATAGCATTCTCATGCATAAGATATTTCATTGGGAGCAGTTGAGGTTTAGCTTAAATTTTATAAACATTAACAAAAATAATGTAATCAAATAATTTGCTTAATTATTTGCAGTGTTGGATGAAGCGTTCACATCCTTTGTATTATTACCGCACTTTGGAAATACTCAACTATAACTAAAAGACCTACATTCAAAATATCACTTCAGTTTGGAAGTAATATTAGTAAAATATAATTAAAGTATTAAAGCCGAAGTAAAATAGTACCTCTCAGTGTTTCACTATTACCTTGGATTCCGAATTACTGCTGCATTATGGGTACGACTATGTTACTGTTGTAGATGCTAGAGGTTGAGGTAATCTAACTTCTTTACTGATCAAATAAATATATATATACAGAGGATACTTTCTCTGTATTTGAGTTATCCCTGAGGAGTGTAGATGTAGAGTAGAGTCATGTAGAGGAGAGGCATCAAACCAATGACCTTCTGAGAGGCGTACAACTGCTCCAACCCCAGAGCAACTGTCACCCCCGCAGCTTTAGAAGTGGGAGGATTGTCTCAACCCATAATCACTTAATCCTTCATTAGGAGATATATGAAAGTTTAGTTTTTTTAAATAATCTGCTGTCAGACACACAAGTGCTTAAAGTTTGTACTTATGTATATTACTCAGTAAATGTACTTACTGTCCACCTCTGATTATTCTTACCATCTGAATAAATACTCAGAATCTTTATTTCTAATAGGTTTGGGGGATGTTATGATGTTATTTTGGACTGACAAGCTTGGACAGGATTAGAGACAAGCAAGAGATAAAGGGGAAGACCAAAGAGAGAGTTTCTGGATGTGGTGAAAGAGGAAATGCCGTTGGTTGGGGGTGAAGATTACGAGGACAGTGGAAGATGTGAACAGATGATCTTGTTGCAACCCCTGAAAGTTACAGCGGAAAGAAGAAGAATGTTATTTCCAATTGAAATATATACAATATCTGGCATTAATACCCAATCCTGTATGATCATGCAGTTCTGCACAACACATCATGTGTAACCGGCCTGGACTGTAACAAATAGTAGTGCACTTAACTGCAACAAAAATCAAAATGTATACCCATATAGAGTATATGCTACACATAATCATATCCTGGTTAATCTCTTGTACATACATTGCAATTTTCAATTTCAAAATATTTTATTTCAATGTCCTTTCCCATTCTTTGTTCACTTATATTTCTATTTTCATTTGATATCTTGCGTACAATTCTTGTACACTGCTGTAACACTAAAATTTCTCTTTGGGATTAATGAATTGCTATTTTAGCTTACCTTATCTTATTTTGAACAAAAATCTATCAAAACTCTGAATGAGACAATTTGATGCAAAATAAGTATATTCCGTTAATATTGCAACTACATTTTGCTGATGGAACATACAACTATTTTGGCAGAGTTGGGATTCGCAGTGGGGACTTACATGCAGGAGTTTTAATTTTAGTGGAGTATTTTCACCCTGTGGTGTTACTATCTGAATGCTTCATCCACCACCTAAACTATTGCTGTGTGATCTGTTCATGACAAACACCTGATGAGTAATGAATTCCACTCATAAACCTAATATATAGCGGATGTTAAATAATTTTCCTTGTTGCAGACAAACACCCAAGTGCTCCCTGTGCTGATAATAGCAAGCCATATCCCTGAGTCACCCCTCTACTGTGATTGACAGCCAAAGAATAAGTAAGACCGGAAATAATTCGATGGACCCGCCCACTGCTGCAGTTTTCCTGGGTCTGACGCTTGCTAGAAATAAGTGAGTAATACAAATGCCTGCTTTTTAACTCTATATACCAGGTAATATAACTATTTAACTGAGTTAAAAGTGAGTTAAACTAATTGTTATAAGTTTGCAATGCTAACCAGCTATCTCCCCGTCCTTTGGAATGTAGCCTCGCCCATTTTAACGGAAAAAGAGGCGATTTGAGCCGTTCTACGGTAACGTGGATTCTGTTAAGAAGTATTAAAAAGGGCTGCCTATTATTTTTTTACTGATTGTTATGCTAACGGGTGGTTAGCTAAATGTTAATACTTCTCTAAGATTATTACGTAATGCTAACGGGCCGCACAGATAGAAGAGGACGACGGGATCTGATTAAGCATTAGTTTGACGTTAAATTTGGGCTCTTCTATGCATAGACAACAAAAAAGAGCAGCATTATTGTTAAAATAAAACGTTTGTCGTAGTTTTCAAGCTAGTTAAGGAGACAGGCCTGTGATGTTTTGCTATGTTCAAGTGCTCCTCGTAAAAATAAACGAGTGTATCTGTGCCGTAAATCCTGCTTCAACGAGTCATATAACGATAAAAATGTGATCACTGTGAACCAATTTGAGCATTCAAATTTTATAATGTCGAATCTCACTAATTATCGATTATTTTTATAAGAAAAAAATGTTGAATTCGATTAGGGATTCTGGACTTCCCTACTGATTAGATAACGTGTTTGTTCTCGATAGGAGTGGAGTGCAAGAGAATCGTCTATGAATTAGTGATCCTAATACGACCACAAAAGAAAAAACATTTTTGTAACATGAGTTATTTCAAGGAGTGGTGGAAACTCTGATCTTTTTGATAACATGTGAAGGCCTCGTCCAGCTAAGGTCCAAAGGAGAGGGGTAGGACGCTATCAGGGTAGTGTCAACAGTCATACGCCCTTCCTGAGGTCAATTTCCATACATATTGTTTAAAGAACCCACTGTTGTAGATTTAACACTTAAAGTTTAAACTTAAATATATACTAGTCACGATTGCTCTGTTTTTGATAGATTTTTTTTTTTTTAACTTAATTTATTAATAGTTAAGCTTATTTAAGTCAATGGAGTGAAACAGGACTTTACTTTTGCTTGTACACTGTACAAATACTGATTGTGTTGACAAAACAGGAATTTCCCCCGGTAGTGAGTGCTGTAATACTGAGGAAGTTCAGATTTTACTCATGGTTATTAAACAGTTAGTCCCAGAGAGAGGAGTCGAAGCCCTCCTCTCTCTGGGACTGATCTGAGCAACTGCTGTATGTGTGGTATAGTGCATATAGTTGCTTCTGGGTCTAGATCACATCTCTGTTTCTTGCAGAATGCTGGCATGTTATCTAAAAGCACAAAGTGAAGCGGCTTTAGGCTCTCATTGGTTTGTTCAGTGTAAATAACCACACGACCATGGATCTTCGGTTGCGCTATTGTACATTGTTTTGTGTTAAGGCTCCAAAATCTCTCCTTGAAATTAAAGCGACAGGTGACTAAATAAAACTCACTGTTACCTTTAATTATATTGTGGATCATTTGGTTTGTGGGAAATATTTGGAGAAAGTAAGAACGCTACTTAAAACATTAGAGTAATTGTGTGTTAGATTTGAGATTTTTATTGTGTAGATATTTCTTTGACACCGATAAATGTTGGGGGTAGATATAAACCAACATTTCAGAGAAATATTTGTTCATGTCACATGATGGGCCTCGTACATCACAGTAACAAGAACTAATGTCATGTCTCTAGATTCTGAAGATGAGCTACCCAGGTTACCCTCCCCAATCAGGTGGATATCCACCCCAAACAGGCTACCCCCCTCAGCAAGGCGGCTACCCCCCTCAGCAAGGCGGCTACCCCCCTCAGCAAGGCGGCTACCCCCCTCAGCAAGGCGGCTACCCCCAACAGCAAGGCGGCTACCCCCAACAGCAAGGCGGATACCCCCAACAGCAAGGCGGATACCCCCAACAGCAAGGCGGATACCCCTCACAGGCTGGTGGTTTCCCTCCTGCAGCAGGCAGTTATGCCCCAGCACCAGGGGGCTACCCTCCACAGGCTGGTGGTTACCCCCAAGCACCGGGTGGCTTCCCTCCTCAGACAGGAGGATTCCAACAGCCGGCAGCAGGTGGTTATCCCTCCATGCCTCAAGCTGGTGAGGTGTTGATATACATCCAGACATTAAAATGTTTTTAAAAAATATATAGTTCGAAAATGTTTTGTCTTTGTTACAATTCATTTTTAGTGTTATATCAATATTTTCTTTGCAGGTGGAGGGTGGGGTGCAGCACCAGGCGGCTACGGAGCGGTACATATTACCTATTATCTTACTCCTCACCTCGGATTCTGTGTCATTAGTAACATATGGACTGGCTTAAGTTAAATCTTATATTTGCTTCAGTCACCTTATCTGAAGCAGTGTGATTTGAACCTTATTTGCTCTAACTGAAGTTTAAAACCATGGACTTAGCACTTACAGCTGTCTTCTGCTTGCAGCCAGGAGGAGCCCCGCAGGGATACCCAGGGGGTCCTGCCCCAGGGCAGCAAATGCCAAATTACCCCGGAGCCCCCGCCACTAACCCCTCAATGCCTGGACATGGAAGTGGAGCTCCATCCCACCCTCAGGGGCCTGCCATTCAGGTAAGATGCATGTTCCCGAACGTCGGGACATCTCTGAGTTTAAGAGCCTGTTCAGTCCTGATGATCGGATTACAAATGGACAACTCTATTTAGAGGTGGTCTTGTCAACATGACCACAATCTTTAAACATTTTGACCACAAACATCCTCTGTAAATCATCAAGACGTCTCAACTACAGACATCAAGCATAGTGGATCACACACTGTGTGCTCTGTCTTTGGTTAACCTGTGAAGGTTACTAGCAGATGTTTGTGAACAAGCGCCTTTTTTCAACTTATTCAACCTCGGAACTAGTTACCATCAAATCACTAGGGTCCCTTTTAAAAATTGCGCAATTTTAAGAAAATTGTAGACAGAAAACTGTTGACCTTAACTTTCTGACGTCCTTCTCAGAAAGGCATCATTTTTCAGCTACTTCAGGAATATCTTGAGGTGTTCTGACGCTAAATGTTTCATGTATTCCTTCTAAGCAGTGGTGGATCTACTCTGTGGATTCCTCCCAGTGGAATTCCTCTACTCTGAACTCCTCACCCTATCTACCAAGCTGACCCATGACATCACTGTATCAGCCTGTCTAGTCTAACATTCAGCAGCTGTGACCTGACTAGATATTCATTAATGATATCGGCAATGTCATTTGGCCTAGTCAAAACTCCAATTGAAGATTTCTGGATTTACATTTTGTCCTGTCAAAACTAATTGTAGATATCTACAACGTGATTTGACTAGTACGGTTCAATCTATATTTGCATTCATGTGACTGGGGATTGTCGTTACAGATATCTAAAGTTTATTTTTTGAACAACTAACTAACCAAAATTGTTCAAATTCGTTCAAAATACTTGCCAAACCAAGATCAATTGAGAAGAATCTAATGAGTAATGTCATGTACCACAATCCTGACTAGTCTAAATGACATTTGAGATACCCACAACTTTTACTCTGCCTCTGAATTACAGATATCAGTAATTATCAATTAGGATATGTGACAAATTAAGTAATTCAGGTTTGACTATTCAAAACTGAATTACAAATGTTTACAGCATTATTTTTACTAGTCAGAATTACATCGTAAATATTGTGAATAAAATTTAATATTAGTCAGAATTTTATTACAACAAGTAAGAATGGGAAGAAACAAACTTGGCTAATAAATATTAAAAGTGCTTGCCCTAACAGATTTCAGCTTTTCCATCAAATTTATGAAAAATAAAATATGGTTAAATTTTACCAACAAATTAACCATATAGGCTTTATTAACCAGTTGGAAATAAGAAATAGCCTGATTGATATGCTCTAGTGCTATGAGTCAGAAGAAACATAATATACTTAGAATTATTCTTGCCTCCTTTTAAATTCATGTCTTTTTCATAGAGTTATTTCTTACTTTGTGTAAAAACATTGTGTCCATTTGTCAGTCATGACCATGTGACCACAAACGATCTGTCACATGGAGATGCATCACAGACTCATGCTGTCCACTTGTAATCAGATGTTCTGATTTTCAGATGTCGGATCATCTTTACTTAAACATTGGAATGTTTTTGTTTATTTGATTTTAGAAAGGTTACAGAGGTTCTGTTAAGGACTATCCTGGTGCTGACCCATTAAGGGATGTTGAAGTTCTTCGAAAAGCTATGAAGGGTTTTGGTCAGTATTTGGTCTTAATCTTGAATATGCTAAACGCATCAGAAGCATGGCATTAATAACATCGTAAATATTCTGACCAGGCACTGACGAGAATGCCATTATTGAACTTCTGGGAAGTCGTACCAACAAGCAGAGGGTTCCGATGGTTGCAGCCTATAAGACAACATATGGGAAGGTATGTTTTCTCACAGATTTTCACAGATTTCTTTGTATGTGTATTATTAATTCAGTCTGTTACTCATCCACACTGACTCTCATTCTGTATAGGATCTAAACCATGATCTAAAGTCGGAGCTCACTGGAAACTTTGAGAAGCTGGTCCTCGCTATGATGATGACCCCCGCCAAGTTGGACGCGTATGAACTCCGAGATGCCATAAAGGTTGCAAGCTAAAATCGTCATCTCTCGAGATTATTTGGTTTTAGTTTGTCGTCAAAACCACATTCTGCGACTCATCATGTGAATAGGAAAATGAGAGCAACTGGAGGGTGGACATGGTGTATCTGGAGTCATTATTTATGACTGTGTTTTATCATATGAAGCCTTTGACTGTTTTAAAAGAGCATTTATGTGTTTTTAGGGAGCAGGAACTGATGAAGCCTGTCTGATTGAGATCCTCTCATCGCGCTCCAATGCAGAGATTCGCGAAATCACCAGAGTCTACAAAGCAGGTGAGTCATTGAAGTGATATTGCTTAGATTAATGTAAAAATATGAGCACATTATAGCCTGTCCGGCGGCACTGCCTCACAGGCTCCAGGCCCCCCGCGACAATGAACAGGATAAGTGGTTGATGATGGATGAATGAATAAATAGTCTGTCCTCCATTGCTCAACTTGAATAGTTTTTTTTACCTCTGCCTACGGATCATGAGATCACTTGCTGTTACCTCTGCTAAGGATATTTGGTGGAAGATGGGGCAGGACCCCTTAAATTTTGGTACACAGGGTCTCTTCGTGGTCTGAAAAAGTCTAAAATAATGTTAAATGGATTTAGGCCTTAAAAAAACTCAAAAACATGTCTGCAAGAAATCAGGTCAGGTTGGCCCTTAATGGCGGCGCGCTCAGTCGCAGCGGCTCAGTTCTGACCCTTCATCTGACAATCGTAATTTCGTTGTACTCTGTATTGTGAAAAAAATAAAGATCTTATCTAAAAGAAAAACATATGTTGGTTTTATGTATGAGGACTTTGAAATGATCAGATGGGTCTTAGATATGTTGGTGATATGCTACCTGTTTTTATTTAATGCTATGTTTGCATTTCTGAATGAGCTTTTTAACATTAGTAACTTAGTTTACTTTGCTATAAGGTGCAAACTGCTTCTAGCTGCTAACTGCTACTAGGTACCAACTTCTACCAGCTGCTAACAGCTTTTAGCTGCTCATGCTACAAGCTGTCTTTCATTTTTAGGTTGTTATATTTGTTGTCAAAATGTAACAAACCTGGCCAACCTTTCCGTCTCGCATATACACAGATGTCTATGCTATCTCTGCTTTCGTCTCAGAGGCAAAACAACTCAGACACCCCATTATGTCTCCACTTAATTTGTAAAGAACTGTTTGGACGAATAAAGTAATACCAGACGGAGCTTGAAAAAGCTATTTAAAAGCATCGGTTTTCACTCATGGTCACCGGTTGTTGTTTTTTTAGCAAACTTGGTAGAAAGTTTAGCCATATACCAACAAAGAAAATGTGTCTTTTATTTTGACTTTTTTTCAAACATTCTAAGATAAACTATACTACATGACTGATTACCTGGAAACTGTCTTTTCTCAATTTTTTTCACTTAAATATTGAAAGCTTTTTTCAGTCTCTTCCAAATCACATATAGAATACTTTCAGGATACTGCATAAGCTAATAACATGGATTTGAATTAGAGGTTAAGAAAGGGACCATTAGAGGTGCGGCGCAATGTGCTCTGTGTAGTCTGTGCCCATTTAGTTTGTGTCTTTCTATTGTGGATTGGTTCATTAAAGATGACACAAAGTTGCATTGAATTACATATTAAAATAGTTTTAAGCCACAGTTAAGGAATGAAAACAAGAGAACATTTTAAGAAAAAATTAAAACCATCTGAAAGATTTTGACGATAAGTGTGAGATATTAGTTGACATGGGTAGTAATAAATATTGAACAAAAAAAGGATGATTTGAAGGAGTTCTAGACCTTAACACTGGTGTGACTTCCGCAAGTGAATTCCAAAGTTTTAGGAATGACCTGGCCTCAGTTGTTTTGGACCAGCTGCGGAATGGATATGATTGATTGGCCCATTCCAACATACGAGTTTCACTATTCCAGCCTATAAGTGATAAAAGCATTTGTGACCTTGTCAAGGTCTTAAGATGAAAGGAAGGAAGAAAGTGTTTCACACCTTCTACGGAAGGAATGTAACTAAGAAAAATTACTGAAGCTCAGCCATTATTTATATTATTGCATGCATGTGAAGGGAGAGCAAATGTGCATGCTAGTTTAGATTGTATGCTTGTGAGAAGAGAAAGTATATATGTTAGAGGCGCCAGAATGAATTCTGGTTTTACTGTCCTTTATGCCCTAACAATATGTAAATACTATACAAATGAATGTCTTTTCCTTCTAACAGATTATGGGAAGAGCCTGGAGGACGCTATCAGCAGCGATACGTCTGGTCACTTCCGCAGACTCCTGGTCTCTCTCTGCCAGGTAGCCGCTGTACATTTTACAGCTGATTCATAGTGAGCAGCAAATAATGTTAGCTTTCTAATGTACTCAACATGTTTTATGCTGATGCAGGGAAATCGTGATGAAAGGGAGACAGTTGACATCTCCCTGGCCAAACAGGACGCTCAGGTACTGCTCTAGTGTTGGCTTTGTGTTGAGACCTTCAGGAAAAGTAAACAGCAAACTTGATTATCTTCTTTTTTTGAATTTGTGTGTGTTCGTGTGGACAACAGAAACTGTATGCAGCTGGGGAAAATAAAGTTGGAACGGATGAGTCTCAGTTTAATGCCATCCTGTGTGCTCGCAGCAAGCCTCACCTTCGAGCAGGTTCGTAAATGAAGCAAGATTGTTTTCTTCCTCATTGTATTGATCCAGAGCTAATGTAGCACAGGTTGCTGAAAATATGAATGATGGTTCTCATTAAAAGGTGTCGGAACATAAAGTTTTGGGGAGATTTCAGCAGTTACTGAAGCAATACCCTGGGTATGGAAGGAGGTCGGGGGGGCATGGAGAAGGATTTTAGGTCAGCCCCAAAGAATTTCTAGCAAACCGTCCAAGGACTCAGGAAGGGAGAGATGGGCTTGGCCCAGACTATGTACAGCCTGAGCAGAAACCCGCTGAACCGTATTGCGGATATTGTTGGACTGTGGAAGGAACGCTTTGAGGAGCTCCTGAACCCGGATTACGTATCCTTCATGGTGAAAGCAGGGTCAGAAGACTCAGAGGGAGGCACAACCATTTCCCTGTCGCTTCGGTAGTCAAGAAGCTACCCAGTGGCAGGGTACATCAGGGGTTGATGAGATCATCCCTAAGATCCTGAAAGATACTGACATTTTTGGGCTTTCATGGAAGACACGCCTATTCAATGTTGCGTGGTGGAAGGGGGGGGATGTACCCGTAGAGAGGCACGCTGGGGTGGTGGTCCCTCTTTTTAAAAATTGGGACTGGAAGGTGTGTTACAAATATACGGGAGTCCCTGAGCCTTCTTCGGAAAGTTTACTCTAGGGTTCTGGAAAGGATGTTCCAACCAATTGTTAAACTTGAAGATTTGCTTGCCGGATCCTTTTTTACCCATCCAGTCTAGAGGCCTTCTCTAGTCACTACCTGCGTCCCACAGGTAGTGCTATGGGCGGTATTGTGGGATTATGTGGTACCGTAGCCTTTGCTACGGATCGCCTGGTCTCCGTATAACCAAAATGTGAGTTGTCTGTATCCTCCGCAGAGATTAGGACACGTTTTCGGTGAATGTTGGACTAAATCAAGGCTGTCGTCCATCTCTCATTCTGTTCTTGATATTCATGGACAGGATCTCAAGGCGAAGTCTGGGTGAGGATTGTTTCCGGTTTGGGTAGCATAGAATTGCAGCTCTGGTGTTTGCAGACAGTCCATGTGGGTAGAATCCAAAGAAAATGGATTTAAGTTTTTGCTTCAATCCAAAATCTACACGGACACCCAGACGATTTCGTTCTGTTGACTTTCATCAGTCTGAGACCTTCAGCGTGCATTGGAGCGGTATGCAGCTGAGTGTGAAGGGGCTGGTATGAGTCACTCCAAATCTGAGGCCGTGGTTCTTTACCGGAGAATGGTGGACTGTCCCAATCGGGCTGGGGGTGAGTTGCTGTCTCATGCAAAACAGTTTAAGTGTCTTGGAGTCTTTTTCTTGACTGATGGGAAAATGGACCGTAGGATGGACGGGTGGAAGTTCAATGCAGCATCAGCTGTGTCGTGGGTGTTGTGTCAGTCCGTTGTGGTGAAGAACGCTGACTTGTAAGGCAAAGCTCTCAATTAAAGCTGTCCATCTACGTTCCAATCGTCACCTATGGTCATGAGCTCTGGGTAGTGGCGAAAGAATTAGGTCAAGGGTACAAACAGCTGAAATGAGCTTCCGTTGTTGGCTGGCTGGGCTCAGCCTCAGAGATAAGGTGATGATCTCAGACATCCGGAGGAAGGCTTGGAGTTCTCCTTCCTCAAAAGGAGCTAGTTAAGGTGGTTCGGGTATCTGATTAGGATTTCTGCAGGAAGCCTCCCTTCTGTGATTTTACATGCAAGACCTACTGGGAGGACACCCTAGTTGGGAGAAGGACGTCTGGTTAGCCTGCTGCTACCACGGCCTGGCTCAGGATAAGCATAGGAAAATGGAAAGATGGAAGAACACACAGTAACATCACACAGCTGTTTTGGTTGATGGGGGTATGCTTTCAACAATTTTTTTTCACTGTTATTTCCCTTTTTTCTTTATTAGTTTTCCAGGAATACCAGAACATGTGTGGCCGAAACATTGAGAAGAGTATCTGCCGGGAAATGTCTGGGAATTTGGAGTCTGGCATGGTGGCCGTGGGTACGTTCTTTTTGTACATTTTTTTTATGGATTTTTTAAGTTTATGTTTAAGTCATTTATTTCCCTGTTTTAACCGAAAAAATACCTACGGGTGCAACAAACTGCTGTTTGACCTAAATTATTAAATGTTAATTGATACAAGGTAAACTATCAATTATCAATTAAGACAGAGTTTAAGCTACACAACTTTCTCAATGTGTCATTTAAAAAAGGAAAAGTCTGAAATTAAATTAGACGCACTCATCATTTTGTTGGTTCTATGAAATGAAATGAAATGAAATCGATAAATAACTTACCTGTCTATCAAATCATTTATATATCAAGGGAAAATAATAGATAATAGCCAGAATAATTATTAAGTCACACTACAAAATATATATCATGACAACTAGGAAAAACTCAACACATGATTTATTCTTTATGCAATTTTTTTTTTTTTTTTTTTTTTTTTTTTAATAACCAGATATTTAAATAAGGATAATCCTAAACATAACTCAATTGAAATGTCAATAAATTAAGGAAATCAATCTCACGTGAGAGGTGGTGAGGAGGATTGTGCAGCAAGTTGGAGTTTGAGAAGGGAAAGAGGAAGCCAGGAGGGTTAACGAGGAGGGCGACTTATCTAAAGAAGGTCCACCCAGGACAAATGACAAGTATGTCAGTATCGAAGCAGACCAGTGAGTGAATATGATCCAGAGCTGCTCAGGGGATGAGAAAGTTCTCCAACAGTTCTGTGTGTACCACAATAGTTTAAAGATGTCTAGCTAGTTGTTGTTCACTTAATTTTGAATTGTGTCAAAATTAGAGAGAGAAATATATATATATATATATATATATATATTAGGTTTTTGTTACTAGAATGGACCTTTAAAAAGTTTTGAACTTAAATTAGAATCTTCCTAAAAAAGTAGAAACCAGGAGAACCTGTTATAGCTTTGGTTCAACTTGTTGCTTAAGACATTACTCCCTGACATTAGAACTTGCGTTAAACCTCCATGAGTCGATTTATCTCATAGTTAGTACACACTTAAAATAGAATATAAAAGTTGGCCAAAACATATGATGTGTGTATATTACATATACTGTTTGAAATGGTTAATGTCATTCCTCAACTCGACAACATACAGAATGCAAACCTCTACCAAGGCAGCTTTAAAAACAAATGTCCCATGATTGTTTGACCTTGACCTTCAATACCTCCACCACTGCTGCAAACTCATACGGTCTGTTCAGCTAGTGTTAGCCATAATCACCCTCAATGATTAGGTTTCGTGGAATTCACCTCTGTAGTTTTAGCGAAATCAAGAAAAATGTTGATTATTTTTTAACAATTTTGTGGAAAGTTTTGGAACCCTGTCCTCTCTGCAATGGACTGGACATGTTTTATGGAAAGTAGTTTATATGTAATCACCCATCAAACAAACTGTTTAACACAGGGTATCGCAGAATAAATTTTCTTATAGAAACAATAATTGTTTTTCATTAAGTAATTTAAAATTGGCCATAGTGAAAGAATTTGCAAACCAATTACGGGAAACCAGAAGGGAATTTCTTTTAAAATATATATGGCAAATGGAGTGATGCAAAATGATTTTAAGCAAATTTAAAACTGCTGTACACAACCCTGTGGCAGAGGCAACAACAACAACAGTTGCCGTTTTTATATTGTGGTAGTCTTTATATTATTTTAGTTTATTAAATCTGTGTGTAGGTTGTTGTCTCATGCTGTCTGCTGTATTTAAAGTTAATCTATTCCTACCTGCTGGTTTCTTCTAGTGAAGTGCATCAAGAACACTCCTGTCTACTTTGCTGAACGGCTCCACAATGCCATGCAGGTATTAAAATAAACTATTGTTTATCATCACATTCTACGTGATCACAAACCTACGGAAGTGTTCACATTTATCTGAGGAAAAAGTGTTATAATGTAGAATTATTTGATTATCTCTGTCACTGTGAAGCCGGAATGCATTTCAGATTACGCATTTTAAGACGTCAAGTAAACATTGGTTAAACTGTTTCTAGAGACATTTTTCGCGCAGAACGATTAGTGGTCAACGCAAAGCTGCAAGTACTTTTTGTACTTTTCATTCATTTGGATTTTTCAAGTTTATAACAGGATAAGAACTCTCAAATGACATGAACAAACAATTTCACATAAACAATTTGAACTTTGAACTATTTTACATATTTACAAAAAGAATTGTCAGTCCAGGCTTTTTAATCTCTTTTTTACACCTGTTTTTGTAAGAAATTTCCAGGTGTTTTTTATCTGGTGTGGTGTTTCCTGCAGCAGTTTCTCCTTCGCTCCCATTCACTCAGCTCAAAGCTGCAGGTCGATTTTCCCTCGCTCAGCGTGTCCTTACCCTACTGTCTAGTGTATCATGCCTTACATCGTCGGAAAGCTCTCGCTCTCTACTTTCAGAAAGCGTTTGAATTTTTGAAACCGTTCAGGAGTTACAGTACTGAGAAGCTCATGTTACCAATGTGTGAAACACTGGTGAATCTTGTCTGGGGGCCACCGTAAAGCTCTATTTCTCTGCAATTAGTAGTTTTTGAATTTTCTTGATTGCTCGACTCAAAACGGTCTAGGAGTAACGGTAATAAGAAGTACGCAAGGAGTAAGAAGGTTAAATTATCCCTACAAACTCACATTTAATATCCTGACAGGGAGCCGGAACCAAGGACACAACCCTCATCCGGATCATGGTGTCCCGCTCTGAGTGCGACATGTTGGACATCAGACAGGCGTATGTGAAGACTTATGGAAAATCACTGTACACGCAAATCTCAGTAAGTCCCTCTGTCTACATAGTGATTGCCATATGATCTGTACGCAGGTTTGTTTCAGTGTTGCTTTGTCTCTCAGGGGGACACCTCCGGCGATTACAAGAAGTTGCTGTTGAAGCTGTGTGGAGGTAACGACTAAACGGAGAGGAGGATGACCCCTTCACCAGGACAGAGTACATGTCCTCGAGGAAACATGTTATAGAACCTTATATCACTTCTAACGCATGTAGAGAAAATTAGTTTCCTATAACAACAATCATTATAAATGTCTTGTTTTCTTCAGTTACAAGTTCATGTTTTGATACCGGATTGTAGTAGGTGATTGCCAAAATAGTACATTTATATTAATTTGAATCTCTTTTGTCAAGGATAGATTTGTAGTTACTAGGTTGATCATATATTTAGTAAAAAGTTATTGTATGGAGATTTCAAACCGCACGGTCCAGTTTGTAGGATTTAATGAAACTTAGAAACCAGCAAAAATATCTATTGTCTCAAACCTCAGAGAATAAGAAGACCAAAGTAAACACAACAGCTGCTTTGTATTTGTCGCAAAGCCGCAGATCCGTCTGAATACCGATCATGACAGTATCTGAGACAACAACATTATCTGGTTGCGGACACAGACAGCTCCGAAAGCTTCCTCCACTTCCGCATGAAAGCTTTACTGATCGTCCAGATTTGTGATAATGGTAGAAATTTCAAGCGGAAAAGCTTTCGCATCACGGCGTCAAAAATGAAGTGAGTCGCCTGAATTTACAACAATTGCATCACCCAGCATGAATTTACAACAAGACTCTTGCAGCTTTATATTGATTTTGTATGTAATCACGTTAGGTTTGCAGTGAATGAAGCAATTAAGCGATTAACTCTTCCACATATCTGCACAAGTGTGCAGGTTTTTAATTGAGACAGAAAATGGGACCGCAAGTGAGATGGGAGACAATTCTGCTGACAAAGAAATAAACAACCAACAAACGGACACATGTTAAACACATGATCTCGGTTCATCTAATTCTAATACTTATGGAAATATAAAGAGGGAGTCAAATGTAGCTCTGCACAACATAGAAGAGGCGATCATTGGCCTTAGTGCACTTTTTGTTATGAAAATTCCATTTCTGCCTTTAGATTCCACTAAATCCTACTCATTGGATCAATTATTAGCGAAACTATGGAATATAATAACACCATATTATAGCATTACACACAGAAAAGAATCTAAAAAAGTCCAGCAGACCGCTCAACCTGCTTTTGATAAGGAAAACTCAATGAAAACTTTATACATAGACATTACATCATTTTATTAGAAAATTTAAAGATGTTTCATTTATCCAATACCTAAAGGAAACATTTAGCATTTCATAAGCTTTATATGTGCATTATTAACATGTTACTGAGGTTATGTATACCTCACTGCCAAGCAATTCAGCTTTGTGGCTATATACAGTCATGTGAAACTATAAAGAGAAAGTTTGAACGAATATATGTCAGCATTTGATTGCTTCTTTAACTTGCATGAAGTTTTTGAATGTAAAAAAAACAAACAGGGTGCATATCCAGACTTTTTTTTGGGGGGTGGGCGTCCAGTGAAAAATCTTACAAAATAAGTTTACCTAAACTTTCTAAAATCCATTGACCAACATAACCTTGTATAATTAGTTACTTTATTTTTATTTACATTACATTTGTACAGCAAAACTTTTTATCCAAATTGAAATAAAATATATTTATTTGAGAATAAAAAGATGAATAGTTGGTCAAAAATGTAGATGGAACATATTATAACTTGTATTCTTCATTTAAAAAGTTGGTGAAAAAAAAGAAACTCCAGACGTTATATATTTATACATAAAGATGGATATAAAAGACCCTCTCCATTGGAAATCAAATACTAATGACCCGTCCCACAGTTAGAGGATAAGCAGTCATGCTTTTTGATAATTGGGTGACATTTTACCGGCCAATATAAACGCGATTCACCTCTTGTGATGATTGGCGGATGAATGCCATCTGAAACTTCAGTCAAATCCAATGTTCGACCCAGATTTTATGATAGTACGACGTGTTTATGAATCCAGTTTTACATCTCCAGGTTGTCAGGATTTTAATTGAGAAAATCCTTTTTGGTAGGCGTCTAATTTGCTTTCTGATTCATGTCATATCAGTACAATGCTCCTCTATAATGTGTCAAAATATTACCTCACAATCATTTTTACACAACCGTTGGTGAGAAGTGCATGCTTGAGCTACGAGTGTGCTTAAAGTAATATGATGATGTGCTCGCGATGTCGTCACTACGGCAAGTTTGATTGGCTTTAGAGTGGTCACATGAGTGGATGCGTAAAGATGCAGCTTCGTATCCTGATCATGTCGGCAAACCAATATCCAAGCTGTAAAAGTGATGCAGAATCATGTATTTCCTGGGATTCTTGGCAATATAAATCCCACAAGGGGTGAATTGTTCGTATAATTATCATGTAACTGCAATGCTCGTCCTGAATCATTTCCGTTCCTATAACTGCTATGTTTAAGTTAGAATTTTCAATGCCAAACATCAGTTGCCATTGAGAGAGGTAAACATTGTTGCCCATGAGGCTAACATTAGCCCAGCGTACAATTGTATACCACTATGTCTGAATTACACCTGTTGTTCTCACTGGAAATTGTGGTCAAATTAGATTCAGACTTGTTCAGGCTTCAGCTTTCATGTTTTCTCACTTAAAAGATTTGTTGCAGTAAATTATTGCACCATGCTGATCCGTTTTGTTTACATCTGCTTCACCGTGAGGGAGACACAAACACGTTGACCTTAATATTATCTCATAAACTGTGATGTCAAACAACAATTTCAAATCTTGTATTGTGTGCAGGTTTGAGATGTTTCTCCTCCTCCTCTTTCTGAAGATAAATAAGCTCAAAACACATGATGCTATGTCAGATAAAAAGTTCAAGTTTCTCTCTCACCATGACGGATCTTCCACCAGATTACACAAACATTTGAACATAATTAGAAACGGTAACACAAATAACTAAAAGATTAGTCATTTATTAACAAATGTGTTGTTTTTCTAAACTGCTCCCTCCATGTTTTTTTCAATAGACTTTTGAAGGACCAAGAATTAGGAAAATGAAATGTTTATTTTAATTACACAACATGTGAATCTGGTGGACTTCACTTTTATTTTGTAATATCAAACTGAATATTGCAGTTAAACAAAAAATATCCTTAGTGATACCACAATCCCCCCTCTGGACACGCCCCTGGAAATGTAGCTTGACTAATGGCTCTTCTGTGCCTTTATGCTATGTAAAGGAGTTTTACTGCTGCTTTCAGACCTATGCAAAACAACTTTCTGCTTTCTATCAGATGTTGCCTCGTAAACATTTATCATCATTTTTAGACTTTGTTGCCTTTTTCCAAAACTTAATGGTGCAGTGTCTCAAATGTAGTGGTGAGTTCTAGATTGTAACCTCAGTTCATCCCTCTCTATCCAAGCATGGTGAGTGAATCTACATTGGACCTCAAACGTCAAACTCTTGACAACCCTTGTGGAGACCCCAAATTCTGACAAATGGAGGATCAAACTAATTATTTAGTTTCGGGACAAGCAAAAGAACGTTAAGCCTCACTTTGATAGAAGGAAAAGCATGAAAACCCGATTCTTGGAACCGATGAAGGTGGGTTCGGCATAGTCTGTCCAGTGGCTCAAACTTGGCTGGTGAGGGACTCCTGCCAGCAAATGGGAAAGGAACCCAATCACTCTAATCTAATATTCTTTCTGCTCCCAACATTACATTTATTCAAAGAAATACCTCTAGATTTTACACACTGCACCTTTAAGGGTTTCATGTTGTGTCTTTATTTTTTTTGAGATTGTAGCCTCAAAAGACTATCATGTTGTCTTTTTTTTTTTTTTTTTAAAGAAACATCAAATACTTCATTCATGTTGTCATCAATCATACGTTTACAGACCTGTAGCTCCTGAAGGTTTGACTCTGTTGCATCCATGTTGCTGGTCTGCATATGCCACCGCCAGTAGGGGGCTCGTCGGTCACATGAAATGTCAATACTTGTCTGTGCTGACGTCGAGTTTTATCCTTTTGCACTGAATCAACTTTTCCAGCCATTCGTGTCACGTGACGATGAGTGAAGTTCAGTAGATGTGTTTTTAGTTTTGTAACATGTCGCCGTTTGATAACCACTTCTCATTTCAATAAAATAAATTGAATATACGGATTGTCTCTGTGAAATGGGGGATCATTTGTTTTTTTGCACGAAACTGGGTTTTCCGGATCACACGATGAACATTTACATTTCAAAGCCTGTCCCATTTTCAACCCTCACACCCAGAGTCACGAGCTGGCCGTTCTGTTAAAAGGTGCGAGTAATGCGGCTTACATAAGGGATGTGGGTTTGCTTTGAGGCTCCAGTGATACAACACAGAGAGCTTTTCTCACGGCTATAAATAGTGCCCATATTGGAGACATGGACGTCTTAAAATCTTGTCTGTGTTTTGCTCGCCGGCCTCAAAGTGCTGCCTCAGAGGGGCCGGGATGGGGAGACAAATGACTTCACTTCTTCTTGCACGCTCCAAATGAAGAGCCCCCTCCATCCGCAGGACAGAAGGATGAATATTTGATGACCGTATTGGTGTGTTTTCTCTTCTGAGCCGAGTCTGGTTTCCCTGATAACTCCTGAATCAGGTCGAAAGGAAATCTGAGTTGCTTTTATTTTCAGAGAGAAATCGTAACGCTTCTCTGTTACTGATTTTTTTTCAAGAAGTGATTGAATTATCAAGGTGGATGTGATGGCCAGATGCTGCACCCTGTCTGGGATTTGATCTCACACACGCAGCGGATACTCTCTCTTAGTGGAGATTTCAAAAGATGTTACTTCAGGGGTTCCTGTCTAATCAGACAGATGTCGGTGGCATCATCACTGGTGGGAGATGTTAAGATCAACCTTCCTCTTAAAGGATTTTGGTTGCAAGAAGCATTACATTCAGGCTTGTCAAGGGTTCACTAGGTCGGTTTTTGCAAAATTGGGGGAAATGTAGAGATGGTTATGGTATGCATTTACATGAAATTTTATTTTGTTCTAGTCCGTGAGGGGTTCACTATGATTATTTCATCAGGACTGGAATGTTACTTTTCAAGATGATTAAGTTATGGTGGCTGGGATCAGCATTGGAGAGGAGATGTGGAGCTCAGACATGCATCATCTTGGCATACAAAGAAGCTAGTTGAAGTGGCTGGGTCATCTGATCAGGACTCCTCCTTTTGAAGGTTTTCCAGGCACGTCCAATTGGGAGGAGACCCCGGGGGTAGACCCAGAACACGCTGGAGGGTCTTTATATCTAATCTGGCCAGGGGATGCCTTGAGGAAAGTTTAACAATCCTTTGTGGATTACAATCACTGATGGATTTATTGACCCACCAGATCAATTTAAGGATTTGCCCTTTTGTGGAGCTCAGCAGTTCAGACCAAGGCACACCTCCAAAGACCCATCTGGAACGACACCTTCATCTAACGGATCCAGAATGAATCGCCTATGCAAATTTTGACCCATTTTTTTAAAAGACCCAAACAACTGACTGATCAGATCCTGATCCATATTTACACTAGAATTTGATGTATCCAGGGATGATCCAATTCATCTATTATGTAAAATGTATACAAATTTTGTGAAATCACACAATTTGATAAGGATCGCCCATCAGATCCTTACCAAAATAGGATGAATACACTAATTTGATCTGTTAAAATTCCTAAAACTTTGTGGATTAACCCAACCACCCACTCACTGATTAATTGACCCACCAGAACCCAATCGGAATTCTGATAAGCTTGAAACTTAAATTCATTTTGCAACAAATCGCCTAATCTTGCACCGATGGACTCTTTGACCCACCAGAAGATCCAAAAGGTCGTCCCTTTGAGGAGGTAGATGGTTTTGACCAACCACCACAAACTTCAAATGACCCATTGAATCCTGATTTGTTTTTTAATGGATTCAGGGACAAATCCATTCATCACCTCAGCAATTTATTACAAAATGACGTTGATGGGATTCACAGACACCACTACCGATCGACCAACTGAATTACCAACCGGGTCCTGGTCTGGGTCTACTCGAAAATGAATGGATCCAGTGATAAATCCACTATTCCTCTGGCAGATTCCGTACAATTATCTTGATGAGACCCACTGAGGGACGGATGTATCCACCTCATCCTGTGGATTTGTCCCCGGTTCAGACGGACCACGAGGTCAGGAATGATACTCACAGTGTCCTGACCTGGATTATGACCAAACCTTCATGGATTCAGCGGTGAATCCAATCCACCAATCCCCATAGCAATGTTTTTGCATGCTTTAATGTATTAGACACACCCACCCACAAACAGACTGATTGACTCAACAGACCGTATGGACCGGCCCATTGGGGATGTAAATGGATCCTGATCTGGTTCTAGACTTGAATTTAATGGATTCAGGGACAAAGCAATTCATCTCCTTGGCAATATATTATGAAATTGTGTGGATGAGATTCCCCGACCCATAGACGAACCTAGCAGATACCTGATTTAATCTTATCTGGGTTACAACAAAACATAGTTTTTCCATCAACGAATCAACACCAGCCAATCCCTTTGGCTTATTTTATACACCGACTGAATCAGCTGGTCCTGTGGATCTTCTTTTGTTGTTAAGGCCAATTCTTCAGACCAACAAGCCCATCTTTCAAACGACCCACATCATATCCTGATCTGGAACTATGCCAAAATTAAATGGATCCAGGGACAATTCTATTAATTCGCTCTGCAAAAATATCACTAAATTTGCTGCAGGGGACCCAGCAGTTTCACTATCTACAACCCACTGACTGAGCTGTGGTGAATTAGAATTTGAAGTGAAAATATACCTATATGAATCATTTTGACAACTTTAAAACCAACCCTGTCCCTTTCAACAGATGATCTACAGACAGATTAAACCTAATCTGTTATTCTGTGAATCTATTGAGATTAGTTTTTACCTTAAGAGGTGCCCCCCAACTGACCTCTAACATTAATGTGAGGGACAATCAGTAAAATGAAGTATTGACAAAAATTTCCAGTGGATTTTCTCCCAACGTTACAGTTGGGACATTTGGTTGCCAGGGACATAATCCTGCTTTAAACTTCATGAGTGCATATAAACAAATGACAAACCGGAGGATTAGATGAACAACACATAACGAGACGTAGCAGCAGATATCGCCTTGCAGCCTGCACAGCTGCAGTCGGCACCGCTCGAGGTTCGACCTCTGATATTTGGCGGAATAGGAGAATAAAAACCCGTCCGACCTGTTCCCTTGTATTTGTGTATGCAGCCTGTGCGGAGAGGAGTTGCTCTTTAAAAATACAAGACAACATATTCAGTCAACAAACAGCAAAACAATTCCAGGTTTAATGAGTAGTATGATGGTTCCTTGGGATTTACATAATTCCTAAACATTCCTTGCAGTGATTCTGATCAGCACCACGTGGATTTTCCCTGCAGGAGAGAGAAATTAGCTGAGCTGTTACGTAACTGCTTACATTTTTTAGTGGGAAAATGTATGGACTCAGTGTGTAGGTATTAAGCTCGGGATCCAGTCCCCCGGCACAGTAGTGACCCCCCAAATCTCCACAAAGAAAAACCCCTTAATCATATCGGTATTACAGTAAATGATCTGAAAGTGGATTTCCACATTCAGCCACAGATAAATGTACGTATGATATACTTGGACTGCTTTGAGATCTTTTTTTTTTCTCAAGAGTATCGGTCGGACGTGATGCCAGTCTCCTCTGAGATCCGATGGATTAAGTGGAGCAGAAGAAAAGCTAACGCAGCGGGGGCAGATGTGTCAGGGGACGGTCCAGATGAGGAACAGGCAGCTATAGGATCTGGAGGTATACAATCTTCTCTAAGAAGAAATCAAATCACCAGATTGTGGATTTCCATTATCCATCCATTCGTTTTCTTTAACCGCTTATCCTGTGTTGGGTCACAGGGTTGACCGGAGCGTATGCCGGCTGACATTGGGCGGGAGGTTGGGTATACCATGGGCAAGTTGTCAGTTCATCACATGGCCAACACACGGATCGAACAGCTGTTCTCTCTTTAACACCTATGGGCAACTTAAAATCACTTAATGACATGTTTTGGGGCTGTCGGAGGAAGCTGGACGAAATTCATGCTAACGGGGGGGGAGAACACGCAAACTCCAGATCCCCAGGCAGATTTGAACCCGGAACCTTCTTGCTGTGAGGCAGCTGTACTATCCACCGCCCTGATTCCCGTTATTATGAAATAGATTGGATTCAAATGTGGATAATCTGTGCATCAACTGGAGCGCCCACCTCCGCCAAGGCTCAACAGGACCCTTTATTTCAGTCATCCAAAATCAAACTCATAGCCCTGTAACCATAACTTGGTTGATCAGCGTTTAGAGCAAAGGGAAATTAATACTGGATGGGTTCTCGTTCAGACGGTAATAGGACACGGTCAAAATATTCAGTGTATTTACTCCGATAAGATGGGAGTGTCTCTGGTAGAAAGACCATGACTGAAAACCCGCTGTAGCCTCAACAGACAGATGGACGTAGCTATGTTAAAGAATGTAATACACGCCAGAGGGAAGGCCACAATCTCAGTTTAGTTTTGTTTTAATCTTTTGTTTTAAAGTGCGGTCACATTGAGATCTGGACTTCTATTTCAAGAGTCGCCCATGTACAAGAAGCATCAGATTCGGCCCCCATTCTCTTTTCCTCTATCTCAGATTAAACTGCATTGAATCTTCACAGTAACACAAAACAACCTGAGTAAACTCCAAATACAAGTTTGAAATAATAGTTTTTAGTTACTGAAAAAAAGGTTCTCTTATACTAACTAGGTATGTGTGGTAAAAAGATGGACTAGACTCACCCAGGCCTGATTATTATCAGCCCTGTTCACTCACACCATCACTACAATGGACCACATGCAAAGGCTAGAATTTGGCTCGTAGGTCTCACCAGTTAGACACTTTGCTAAAATCAAAAGAAATTCCAGAGGATGATTAAAATCCATCAGTCTGGGAAGGGTTTTAAAGTTATTTTTCACAAGATTCATGGACTCTGCAGATCCACAACGAGACACATTATCTACAAATGGAAGAAACTTGGAACAACAGTGAACCTTCAAGGTCCAGACTCCACTATTCTAAAGACCACGGGCAAACATTTCATCATGGGAGAGTGGCAAGGAGAACGAAGGAACATCCTATGGACTGATGAGAGGGAAGTGGAACCGTTTGAAGACAGGGGTCCTGTTACATCTGTTGGACGTCAAACTTGACAGTTGACGGAAATATGAATTCTGCGCTCTACCAGAAAATTTAAAAGGAGAATGTCATCTCATTAGTCTGAGAGTTGGATCTCAAACGCAACTCGTTCCTGCAGCAAGACGATGATTCAAAACAGAAGAGTTATTCCATCTCTGAATGGATTACGAGGAAGAAATTAAAGTTTTGGAACGTCTTAGTCAAAGTATGAACCTGAACCCCATTGAGATTCTCGTGGGGGCCTGAAAAAAAACCTCATCACTGTAACCACATTCATGCTTAAAATACACGGGTTTTTATTTTGTATCTTAGCCCAATGATATTAAAAAATATTTCCCTATTTCCTCATTACTACATTATTCTGGACAAAGAAAAGAAAGTTTCAACCAATATTATTAAATAAAACTCAAACAGTCACTCAAAGATGGGAAATAAGAAACATTTGAAAGCCTTAAATGGAACTTTGGATGGTATTATATAATATAGAACAGTAATTTTAGCTAGATTACGTTGATAAACTATATACGCATAGAAAATGTCACCTTAAACACCCTGAGGAACCAAGTTATGAAATAAGTACTCAAGTACTGTCTGTACATGTTTTTAGTTGGTTGTAAATTTTTATATATACCAGTTAACAATGTTTGACATGGAAATGGTCCGATCAAGTAAAGTACCTCAAAATTCTACTGCACTTGTAAGTAGTTCATAGGAGAAATTTTTATGAGTCTCCAAAACATTTAAATTTGATTCTTTATGCTTTAACTAATGTATGTATTACTGCAATGCATTAATGCACTTGTAATGAATATTTCCCCAAATCCTCCACAATGTAACATGAAAAGTAGTAGTAATGTTTTCTCTGAAGTGATATAAAAGTATCCTGAAATTATTGTTACAGAAGTGGGTTCCCTGTGCTCTCAGTCCCTTTTTCTTCCTGTCTATCTCTGCTCAGGTGTTCTCCACACCTGAGCAGGGCATCTCCCCACCTGAGCAGGGAATCCTGAATGTGGGGCATAAGATTATTAACGGTACATTTTTTGGTTAAAATAAGCAGAAACAATACCAAACGTAATGAAACACAATGATAAATGATGCTGTATTATCATGGATAAATAAATATACTTAATCAATTAAACTGATTTTAAAAAATAATTCAGATGAAATTATAATGATTCTTGAATGAACTTTTGGTGAAGGTCAGTGAACTTCACTGTGTTATAATTATAGATAAGAAATTAAAACAATAATAAATTTAAAAGGTGAATATTTGGTATTAACAAAATGGGATAGATTCGATTTACAAGTAAAAAAAAACCGAATTGTAAGAAATGGGTAAAATCAAGTTAAGGGGTGTCAAAGTGATTTAAAAATACATGACAATAAATTACAATGCATCAATCAAATATTTCGTGGTTGCCTTCCTCACTGCTCCTCATCTGACGTTTGTTTTTAAGCGAGAGAGAACCAGGTGCGTGTCGACAATAAGCCCCGCCCACCTTTACCTTAAAAGTTCAGTTTCCGGAAGTGTGATTGGCACAGGGCTCCAGCTGCGCGAGCGGTCAGTCATGGCGGATTTGTGACTTGTTTTTACACTTCTAAACTCGTCGAAAGATTCTGGGAGGACAATGTAACCGCGAAGCTCCGATGTAGGAGGGTGGAAACGGATTTTCTCTACCGAGAAGGACTGAAATGAGTTGTCACGTCGCTTAGTCAACAAATATGGCTTCTTCTCTTTCAGTTGAGTCTGAAATCTGGGCCGTCAGGAGGGAAGTTTGGACCTGAACTCGGTGAGAAGAAGTAAACAAAGATGGAGCAGAAGCATAGGGAGCTGTTGGAGAAGAGCTACCACAAGTTGGTGGAAGCGCTCACGGACGCGGACCGACTTGTGGACGTCCTGGCTCACTGCGGGACCCTCAGCCCGTCTGAGCGCTACGAGCTGGGGCACGGCTGCTCCTCCGACCCGGAGAAGGTGGACCTCCTCCTGAAGATCCTCTTCAGCAAGGATCGGGATCATTTTGAGGATTTCTGCTCAGCTTTGGAGAAGACGCATCCTCACATACACTCCGAGCTCCTGACTTGTGTACCAGTGGATCATGCTGGTGAGTAGGATTGCAGCATTACAGTTAATTTTGCGATATATTAAGATATTTTGTGGTGTTGCGTACGATGTTTTGACATGACATGCAAACGAAATGTATCACCTGTTAAAATGCTTATCAGGGTTTGCTTTTTTCAGTAAATGTTAATACTAAGATCCAAATTGCGATACAATGCAAACTTAAGGTGTTGACAGTAGATGTACAGAAAATGCAGGAATTCCAGGTCTGTTATAGCATATTGCAAAATGAAATTCTTGACATGCACAGAAAATGTCGTTAATGCATCATGTGTTTGCAGTGAATTTGAATAATGCAAGATTTCGCAATATGTTACCGTGTTATTTGCCCAGGAGATACTTCGCGTGTTTACTATTTATTAGAGTTGGCTATTGCATTGGATTTTCAAACCATGACATTTTGTGAAGTCGTGTGTAATATTTGGCACTACATGTCCAGAAAATGCATTAAATGCATCTTGTGTTTATTAT
The DNA here is from genome assembly GCA_009660295.1 of Lophius piscatorius. Taxonomy (NCBI): domain Eukaryota; kingdom Metazoa; phylum Chordata; class Actinopteri; order Lophiiformes; family Lophiidae; genus Lophius; species Lophius piscatorius. The sequence goes on along the minus strand of VRLP01003813.1, from coordinate 30,094 downwards.
TCATCAGATGGGGTAATGCAGTGATTTTTCTTAACGCAACATATCGAAATTGTTTAGGGTGTATTGCAAAATTCTAGGGGTGAGTGTTATAAAAAAAAAAAAGAAGTAAATAATCATATGACCTGATTCTTATTTTCAGTCACACTGCTGCACTTCTTTTCCTCAGCATGTCATTAAAATCAGTTTGCCTGGTGGAACCTTTTGAAAACACTCAAATAATCAATGTATTGACTGTCTCAAGGGGGGAGTGTCAGTAAATAACCCACTGTCCTTAAAAGATATTGCCACACACTCTGTAATGTCAGGTAATATCTGTCATATTTTGATGCATGACTTCCGGGATAAACAAAGTCATGGGGGGGGGGGTTTACAGGGGAAATATGAGAGTTAACGTTTTTCCAAGGGTACCAGTTTTCGTATAAAGTAATACATATATTGGCCAACTAGAGGGGTTATTGAGCATATGATGACCTGATGAGTGAGGCACTGAATCATGTGACCTGATGCCTATTTACAGTCACACCACTGCACTACTTTTCCAAAAGCAAAGTTTGCCCATTTGAACCTTTTTTAAAAAGATTCAAATGATCAATGCAGAGACTGCCTTGAGTGGTGACTGCCTTTACACACTGGCCAAGTATTGAATTTAATTTGTGCTAATGCACAGCGTAAGATAACAATTTAGTAGAGAATGAAAACTAAAAGCAACTAGGCAAAATTTAGTCCTATGCCCAATGTCCTATATTTCATGGATGTACATGTAATCCTAATTTAGTAAAATGAAATCCCAAAGAGCTTTAGTTTAGTCTTGTGCAGTCAGTGATATTTCAGTCATTTCCTCAACATCAGGTTTCAGTCAATCTAGTCAAGTCAAAACAGATATTTCTGGTGGTTAACTTTTCTTTCAGTCCAGATTGATCTGATGGAAAACTGGTTTAATGATTGAACATGCAAATTGTTCTGGTTTTTCATATTTGTTTTAAACCACACCCCCAGTCCAAAGGATGCTATTCGGGCTTCTTTAAAAGTTTGACAATAGATTGAGATCGTTGGCTTTAAGCCCTCTTAAACCTTTTTCTTAAACAGATAAAACTGTGATTCTTAGCTCCATCTATCCTGAGTTAAACTTTAGAGGGAAACGGCTACTAGATGGTTCCAATACCCAGGTTGGATCACAGACCTGCACATCAGGCCTTCCTCACGTCTCCCACGAAGGTTCCTCTGGCTTCAAACTACTCAGGCAGTTAACAGTCTTTTGGGTCAGGCCTCATCTCCCAGTTTCCTCTCTGATGGAATGATGGATTTCAACCAAATTGTGCCTGACCCCAAGAGGTTATGCACATGAGATGAAACCACTGCAGAGTGTATATCCTCTGGGATAACTAACTCCTGATTATTTTATGATCTGTGAATTTTTTTCGATGAATCTATAGTTCATTTTTAAATTTATTGATTAATCCTTCGGGGAAGTAACAATTAATGACCGTATCTTCGACTATTGATCTTAGAACCTGTTACTGAAGCAGGTTCTCATAACCTCTCTCATTTTGCTTACACCAAAATCCAAAAGTTTAAAGTGCATAAAAAAATCTTCCAAAGCTTTGGAATATGCTGGTATGTGGGAGTTCTTGTCTGAGAAACAACATATCAGACTGTTACAGTGCACTGACACCATACAAACGAAGCTCGCTGTAAAGAATATGTACTGCTGTCTCATTGTTTTCAGGTCGGAGAGCTCCGGGAAAGCTTGCAGGGTAAGACGGGATACATTTTATCGGGGGGATAGTTTCGTTTACTGCAATCCCTGAAGTGGGCGCTGTCATCTTCATTGGGGAAGAATATAAATAGAGCAACGAGTCGACACATTCCACGGATATCAATGATTTCACATAGTCAACATAAATGACGTTGATGGAGCGGAGTCTGATCCCAATGATTTGAGTTGACCACCATATCCTATTCATGTGTATAAACTATAAAATATTTTCATCATGATTTCCATGTAGTCTTCCACCATGGCAAAAATGCCAGTATATCAAACTTTAGTTTCACTTACCAAAAAGCAAAAGTTTAGGCAGTTGTTTATTCTACAAAGGCCAAACAATTACGACACAAGCAAGAACATGGCGATGGAGGAGAGAAAATAATACCTTTGAACAGGCAGAAACTTTAAGCAAATCCCAACTTGAGGTGGGTGACCATTTGCCTTTACAGGAGGGAAACGCAGTGTAAAACTATGTCTTGTGAAATTCAGTGGACACCACTAAGCAGCAGCAGCAGCAGTGGTCCAGGTCCCTCCTCAGCACCTCTTCCAAACCCTCTCATTTAAAATGCAGCACTTAAATTGCTGCTTCACACCTGGTTTATGAGAGAACCAAGGCATTAGGGAGTCCACTTTTTGAAGCTTTGCCCATTTATGCATCACATTATGCAATTCATGCACCTGATAGGCTTCCTGCTGCTGGTAGTCACACAGGACACACATGGGCTGAGTTGCTTTTTGTTACCTGGCAGACAGGTTCCTCCACTGCACAGCCAAAAGACAGGCCTTTCCCCAGCAAAACAGTCCTTGTTTTAGAATAATCCAGTTTGACTGCAGCCTGATTACGCTATACCCAGTTCACCGAGAGTCCCTAGAGAGAAAAAAACGAGCATGAGGTCGTTGATCACTGAGCTGCAAGCTGCAGTGAATGTGAGGCATGCTTGGATGCTGCATTTACTTGTTTTTATAAGCATAGCTCCAGGGCCTTCTAAGGGAGACCTTTTGTTTACAAGTTGATCTAGCCTTTTCTTAGGCTGCTTGGCGCTTTTGTTCTGTCATGAGGGTGTGTATCGGGGTTGGCATTGTCTTGGCTTTGTTGCTGTAAATTAGGCCGTCGATCACTTTTTCACACAGTTCATAATAGGCTGGATTGTTTTGTTCTTTTGCCTCACCTTTTAGTATAAAATGTTCAATATCGCATATCAGGCGATGGGTCATTGTTGGTACACACCTCTGAGCCTGTAGCAAAGGTTGCATCAGCCCTAAAAGGGCGTCTGTATGAAAGGAGTGAGGTGCTAGGACAGGAAGGGGTGTGATGTCTCTGCAGTCAGGTAGGAGGTTATAGGTTCAAGTGCCAGACTGATGTGGGCGGCATCTAATAATTTCTTATATCAGGGTTAGTGGTTATTGGCAAAGTTTGTGGTCCTCCTCAACCCTATGTGTACCAGAAAGACGTGTTATTCATCCACGTAATGAACACAACAAAGACTATGTAATGAACGTCACGTGTTCTTCTTCCATGTGAACGATGTGTTCTTCCACGTTGTGAACGCAACAACGATGGACGGCTTCCTTCCCTTCTGTTTGTATTACTTCTCTGTCTGCCGCCGCGGCTCAAACCACCTACTGAAAGTGGGTAGAAGCTTGTGAAGTCAGTCAGAGTAGCTTCATTTTAGCTTTAGCTTAGTTTTTGGCTTTAATTTCATATCGGTTGTAGCTGCAAAATGGTAACATTTCGGTTTTAAGTGGTCAAATTCACATATCAATTCAGTAATCTATAGTGATGAAACCTTTATGGCTTCCTGCTAATCACCTCCTAGAGCTGTTGGATCCATGAAGAAAGCCTGATCTTTAATAGACGCTTACAGTATAATGAAGTTATTGTGGAACATGAGCCCTTTTCTAGTTCCAGTTGCTGCGACTTTATCAGAGATCAACCTAAATTAGCTACTTGAACGGTGAGGGTCAGACCCGCAGCAAGGTCCGAGTCACATGACTTCCATGGAGCAGAAAAGCGAGCGAGCTATGACGCGGTGAACCTTTGCCACTGAGACGGTCTCTGCTCAAACGGAGTCATGGGAAACTTAAGCTAGAGCGAGAACAAAGAGAGCTTGATCCATGGGATGCCCCGGTTCCTGAGGCACATCACTCTTTTTTTTTTTTTTCTCTCCTTTTTTTCTCTCCTTTCTTTCTTTCAGTCCTGCTGGGAAAAAGTGGGGTGAGCCATGTTAGCTGGGCCGCTTCCAGTCTTAACCAAACTCATCGTCTCCTTAGCAAGTGGGATGTGAGCCAGCGAGGGATTGATTTAGAGTTGTGGGACGTGGGTAAATAGAATCGTTTGTCATGCTCCGGCTTTACGTCAGGAGTGGAAGTCTCTGATTTAACTGAACCACAGGCTGCTCGTTGTTCTGCTGGCTGTTTTGTCAGGGACACTCTATTAATAAACATTTTAAACGCCATTAGATTATATTTTATTTTCAAAAGCACCTTCTCGATAAAGTGTATGGAGGTGTTTATTGGTTTCACATTTAATGATGGGATTTTTTTTCTGTTTTGTTTTTTAAGACAACACCTTTGGCTCTGGGAAATACAGATTTTTATTGTCTTTCCCCCTGATATTAAATAAAACTAAAATAAATATAATAATGTGATGAGCGTCCTTTTTTTTTTTTTTTTTTTTTTTTGCAGTGAAATTTTATTTTTTAATTTCTGATTTTATTTTATTATTAAATGTTGTATACCATTTTATTCTATACTATACATTGTATTTTCTTCTATTGTGTCATGTTTTTTTTTAATTAAATATTTCTTCTGCTATATTTTATTTTAGTATTCAATAATTGAGTCCCGAATAGGACAGATTGCAGTTGACTATGTAAGTTTGATAAAGTTTGCATTAACAAATTGCATTATTAAATTAAACTAGTCAATATATAATCTTAAAATACCACAAAATTGTTTCAGCTTTTCCAGTGTTTTGGCCCTGCCCATTTTCTTTGTCTAATGTGATGGAAATCTCTGTAACTTAAGGCAAATGACAACTTTTTATTTTTGTTTTCTTCACTCAAAAAAATTAATGGGATAATTGAAGAAAAAAAAAAAAATCAATATTTAGGTTGCAGTCCTGAACTATTTCTAAGTTGCATGCCATATTTCTGCAATATAGTTGTGCTGAAGCTGTATTTGGTGCTCATTAGGAAGTTTTACCTCCGGCCGGTTTTGTCACATTGCCATATATTTTTGCCAAAGAAATACACCATCATATGAAACGTGCATTATTCATGTAACACAATCTCCATAATCCTTAGTGTTTCTACTGAGGCTTCGCTCTGTACAGTTAATTATGAATCATAGTAGGCTGTAAAATAAGGGGCTTACACAGTGAGAAGGGGGTGGAGGGGGCTGTTGATGTTGTCAGAGGAGATAAAGGGAGAAACTCTGCAGCCTCTTTGGGGCCCTGGCCAGTCACAAGTTGGGGAAATTCCCTCCTTTTTGTGCCTCCAGCTGCCCTTTTTTCAGGAAAGGCCCCTGACTGTAACCTAAGCCACAGAGCCTTGATGCAGCAACAATGCCACAGATGATAATCTCACTATAATGGAGACACGGTCGAGTACGCTCGCAGCTGACTTCACTGTTTTCCTCACCCCACAGGATCCAACTACAGCATCTTGTCCACCATGCCATCGGACTCGGAAAGCAGCGGCTCTCTCAGCAGCATAGGTGAGTGTGGAACTCGTGGCGGTGTTCGTGTGTCAGGTGTAGAAACGTCACAAGAACACATACAGACATTTTTGAATCGCCACTGAGCATCTTCTCTAGAATCTCAAACATGCAGAAAAATAAGATTTAAAAATGGCGTGACATCACACACGCCAGGATTTCATGAACATTTTCATGCCGGGGGGAACTCAGAATGCATCACTTAATGTGATCTCTGGCGAGGCAGCTGTGTCGTGTAAATAAGGTGATTGGGGTTGCCGTAGCAATCATCCTCCTCTTACGAGTACAAAGATGGAGGGAACAAATATCAGTGGTTGGACTTTCTTGGACCCCTTTAAATCCCCTTTATACCCTGTTGCCTCCACATGACGGACGCCCGTCTACTTGGAAAGTACTGATGTAATCATCCAGATTGAAATTCTCACATATTTGAAAATTGTCAAGGTGGGCCGGATACTTAACAGGATTAGGTGTAAGATCTGTAAATGCCAAATGTTAGGATCCAACCAAAGACAGAGACTAGATTTCTTCTGGAATTTGTTGTGATTTAAATCTGACGGGTTTTGCTGTAATATGGTCCTCTGCATCTCCCAAGCACCTGAAGATAAAGATTCAAAGGAGCAAGATTAACTTTATCTTTCAGACTATCTCACAGTATACACTGGAACAAAATTAAATTTTTTAAAATTGTTTTAGATGCTATCAAAAACATGTTTTAAAAAGAGATTAAAAAAAATCATTGGATTCTACATACGCAAATCAAAAACGGACAGCTCCGATAAGCTTCCTCCTGTTTCAACATCATACTGGTGTCTGGATGTGTGGTGCTGATGTGTTAATATTTGCAAATAATGCAATATTGTGTGATGTGTCACCCTACGCATTCATTTCTGGCTTTACATAGATTTGGTACGTTAAAAAATAAAGATGCTTTTTCAGTGTTTCTATCACATGTTAGTGTATCTGGAGGGATAAATCAGACCAATCTGAGAGTTCTTTGTAAGCTCCAGCTCCAAAATAACTTAACTTTTGATTTCCGCTGACGGCGAGTGTTACTCATGAATTACCCAAATGAAAGAAATATCCAACCCCCAGCAACTCCACACCCCTCCTTATTTCTCTCCTGCCATTTATGTCCTGCTAGCAGGTAGCTCTGGGCATCATGCTGAGGGGAACAGCCAATGAGTAAACGGCTGTTTTCTGCACGGAGCAGCACTCATTCTAATCATCATCACTTTCCTGCCCAAGAGAAGTGGACAGCAGAGTGTGTCAAAGACACCAGTTAGTTAAGATCACAGGGAGTTGTATTTAGTTGTGTACAATATCTCACCTTCTAAGGCTGGGTATTGCAATGAATTTTCACATTGCAATATATTGTGATATTTTTTTTAAATATTGCGATAAATTTAATTTTTTTAATAAAATTGTGAATCTACTCTGCATATCACAATTCACATGTTTATTTTGACTTTCTTAGGGTCTAATATTTATTTATTTGCTTTGTTGTATACATGTCAGTTATTATAACTTCTATTTGGATTTCATCCTACATAAGTTTGTCTTATTACTTCAGCAAATTGTTCCCTGTTTGGCGTTATCTATTTGCGGTCCAGTCGTTGTATTTCTCTCGGCCCACAGACAGTGGCTTAAACTTGTGCAAACTGCCATTTCTTTTGTTTTCAAAGCTGCCATCTGTAGTGAACATCTTTGGGAAAAAAAGCTGACAAAACTCTTAGTGATGTCTGGTTTAAAAAAAAAAAGGTGTCTTTTCTTAGTTTTGATACAGGACTGTATGGCTTCCAGCTCGAACCCAGCTGTTACCGAGTTTTAATGAAGTTTTTCTGATGGCCCTGTTTTTGTCAAGTTTAAGCAAAATGTTCTCTCTCCAGCTTCTCACAAGTCCATACACTGATTTTATCATGCAACCCCAGCAAAAGTGCTATGTGAAAATTTGTGACAGACTAAATTTTCCAACAAACATATTATCACTAATATGTAGGAAGTTTTATTTTGAATGCTTAAAACAAGTCCGCATCTTCTTGTCCCATGACGCTCCAGAAGTTCCAGTGGTGGTGATGTCTAAATTTTCATTTTTGGTGAACAGATAACACCAGCCAAATTATAGCGGTGGCTGCCTGTTTAGACTCTGAGCACATGCAAGTGATTACACAGATGTGAGAAGGATTTAGAAACCGTACACCCCCGACACACAAAGACAGACCTGTTTTCATTTACTCATTCTCTGAGGGAAAGAGAAACCGATCAGTGAGGGGATTCCTGCCTGATGCATGCAAGCCCTGCAGTTAATGAGTTCAGCAGTGAGGTACAAATGTGAGCAATGATTAAAAAGATTTAGTCCTGCAACATCATGCTTCAGCTTACTATCGGTTAATACGTAGACCATGCTAACCTGGACTTGAGTCTTTAGAGCATTTTCGCTCATGGCCTCATTTTGTGATGGCAGTAATATGATTTTATAAATCAACCCAAACCATCCTTATCGTAACTATTCAAACGCCACATACCGCCAGTGACAAGCTAACTCTTGCAGGTACGTCGGGTCAAGCCTCCTCCCCTCCTCCTGCCCACATGGACACCCGCCAGGTGAACGAGAAGATGGAGACGGTCCTGTTCCAGCTCAGACACGTGACCCGCGAGAGGGACGAGCTACGTAAACGTCTGGCCCTCTCCTCACCCGGAACAACGTTTGATGATTGCAGGTACTGTTCAGATCTCTGCGTCTGTTTCGAAAGCAAACTCAGAAAAGCAGCGGTGTGATCCCAGATGTGCCTCCACTCGGTGAAGAGAGGCTTTTTGGCTGGTTCAGCTTTTAAAAACCAGCAAGCAAAAGTCTCAATTGTTCCAAAATACCCTAAACTCTGTAGAACAAGGGGTAAGCATGCAACTTTTATGATGCCTCCTTTCTCTTCTGCTCTGCTGAGCACATGTTTATCTCACTCCTGCTCCTCTCATTCTCTCATGTGGCGTCTTAAAACTGTTTTGCTTTTTTTCCCCCCATCCTCTCTGTGAAACAGACCAAACTCGAAAGCGGGTCATGACTACGAGCGTCTGAAGCTTCAGTGCATGAAGGCGATGGCAGACCTGCAGTCCCTCCAGAACCAGCACAGTACCACCCTGAAGAGGTGCGAGGAGGCTGTGAAAAAAGCAGACTTCTACCAGTGAGTAGGAAAAGCCGACTCAGTGCTTTTTTGTAACTTTTTATTTGCAGAGTTTCTAAATTACACCTCTTATTGCATGGAGCAAATTATTATTTCTTTTATTTTTTGGGAGTAATAGGGCAAGGGCTTTAAAGCTGAGCTTTTTATACCATGTCATTGATTTTTGTTTTATTTTTTTGCAAAGAATGGTTTTATTGTCGTCTTTTATCCGCATAAATCCAGAGTTTCCAGGCTGAATTACTTCTCTAAAAGTAATTCCCTTAAGTTCATACCAGAGCATAGCTCTCTAATCATTATCAGCATCTGAGCCTCTGTGCGCATGGCACGGCATCTGTGCCATGAGGATGCAGAGCATTTATGCCGCTCTGAGTTTGACGTGAAGGGGGGTGGCCGATGCCATACTGCCTCTAAAGTGTAGAGACGTGACATCTGGCCCCTGTGCAAACAGACATACGAAGGATTATTGCCATGTTTAAGCCTCTCCTTCTGCACGCAGTTTGGACATGAGGGTGAGTCCTTATTTATTACCATCCTGTCTGCTTCCATTTAACTAAACACCATCCTCTGAGAATTCTACTCTGATAGTCATTAGCGTTCAGTAATCAGGGAGAGTTTTATGGATTTTAATAGTCTCTTCATGTCTCTACAGTGTCTCATGAGTAGGAGCTTTGAGTTGAAGCTCAAAATGTGGCCATTTATTTCCACATTAGTAAAATATCCAGAGTAGTTTCATCCTGCTAGATTCCCTCACCCCCTCATTTCCACAACTTAACCCAATTTGAGAGGACCTTTTGAAGATGTACAGCTTGGGTCAGTTAAACAGACATGTAGGATTATTCAGCTTTGGAAGCTGTATATGTTCTGTTGGATTTAGATTATCAAGCTCCATACAAACATTATTTGGAAGGTTTTTTTTTTTTTTTGTTTGGTGGTGAATGGGTTCAAGGTTGAGGTGTCACTTCATCAAGGATCAGTGTTTAGCCCCTCCTTGTTTGCTATACTGATGGACAGGCTGGCAGATGAGGTCAGGCCAGGGTCAAAGGAGAGGCCAGAATGAGATGGTTTGGACATGTGAAAAGTTGGGATACTAGGTATATTGGTAGACGAATGGCGGAGATGGAGCTGCTATGCAGGAGAAAAAGCAGAAGACCAAAGATACATTGTAATTTTTGTGTAGTCCTGCTGACAATCCCACCAACTAATGACAACAGGGGTGATCACACGAGATGACATATAGGTTCTTCTGTAAAGAAAACAATATGTCTGAAAATGATCATTTATGGAAGAATTGACTGATCTTTCATTAATTAGTTGTAGCCATCTTTCATTAATGGCTACAACTAATTAATGTCGATCTTAAGCATTTCTGGCAGTGCCTGCAGTCTGACGGCCCTCTGTCTTGTCTCTCTTCAGTACGCTGCACAGTCGTCTGGCCAGCGAGCAGGCCCAGCTGAAGGAGGAGCTGGAGGCGGTGAGACAGGACAACATCCAGCTGGTCAGGGAGCACAACCATGTGAAACAGACCTGTGAAGAGCTCAGGAGGCTGCACGAGGACGACCAGAGAGAGGTGGCCGACATGAGGATCATGCACCAGCAGGTACATGTGAGACTCTATGCTCTCACTCTCGTCTCCAGCCGCCCTGGAGATCCAGTCACCTAGACGCTGACATTTGAGACAAATCAATGATTCTCCCTCTGAGAGTCAGATAACCTCGTCTTCGCATCTCTCCATCAATCAAACAAATTCCACCTAATCGGACAAATGACTGAACCTGCCTGTTTACCATTCCTTTGCAGTCAGAAGGTCAGATCATCAAATGTTTGTAATGGCTTTCATGCCTCTGATAGCGAGGCTGCATGCTTTGTAGGCCTCAGACGTCATGTCATCATTTAAACGGATTCAGTCAAAAGAGGGATGAAAATAGCTTAGTGTTATCATCCAAATGTCAAACCTTCTCGTGGAGATGTTTGAGATCAGTGACTGACAGTATTTTTATCCCTGTGATAAACTGTTTTCTCCTCCCTCCATCATTTTTTTTAGACATATATACATGTCGGATGTTGGAATGCCAGAACAGAAATCGAAGAATTCAAATGATCCTGGCTTGGGGAAAATTAAGTTGTGCTTCCTCAACATAAAGGATTTTGGACACTAGATATAATAAATTATGACAATTTTCAAAACACTCAGGATCATATTGGAAATCTGTATAAATAAAAAGCAGAGAACAACAACTGGGGTAACCTTTGACTACGTATCATGTGTGGCTCTCAACTGGAAGACTTAAAAAGTAGCTACTACCGGATTACTCGGAGAAGAAAGCCTATGCTTCAGAAAATGTTTGAATTTGAGAAACGGAAGCACCAAGCAAAGATGAGATCCAACGCGTCTGAAAAAGTGCATAACCATGACAAAAAAAACCATGATTTTCCTTCTGTTACATGGCTGCATTGTGATGGCTAGATGACTGAGCACCTCTAGAAAATTGCTGGTCTTGTTGGACGTTCACGTCTGCAGTGGTTAGTACCCACCAAGGTGGTCTCAGGAGGGATTGCAGGTGGACCAGTAACGGGGTGCTCAAAGGCTCATTGATGCCAAAAGGATTAATGGCGAGTCCATCTTATGTGATCATACAGAAGATACTGTAGTAGATGGTTTGGCTGAACTGGCCCTAATTTGCCCTCTAAAAATTGGAGGAATCCCGGTGTGGGTTCTTGATCTATGCTGATTTTCAGCCCAGATTATCTGATTATGTGAGGAAGTCGACAGAACCAAAAACCTCACAACCTCCTCCCAGACTCATCGGGGCCACCCTGATTATTATCAAACATCAACAAACATGTTTGGAGTTTAAGATTTTAAATCAAGATGATCACAGATTTCAAGTTGGACCACAACAGCCGGCAAGGGAGACGTCCCACAGCCACAAACTGTAAACAATTTAAGTCTTGAGGCAAGGGTGAGCTTTCTGTTGACAAACTGAAGAAAAGGAGGACCTCAGCAACCTCACCAACACATTTACTCATCCAGACTGGTCTAGCTTTCTGCTTTTGTTTTCCTCACACAAAACCCTTCTGGCAGCAAGCCTTTGACTTTTTCTTTGCAACTGTTTACTCATAAACGGAGAGAGAGAGAGGGAGAGAGAAAAAACACTTGAGGCAGTGTGTTGCTCCATTAAATGCAATTTAATATAATATCCTCAAGTATGTGATGTGCTGTTATCTTTTAAACTCGTAGTGCACGCTAACTTGAGATGACGACAATCTGAGAATTTTCTTTGTGTATGACACAGCCTGATTTAAAATAATCGTTTTTAGAGTTTTATAACTTGTAGAGCATGAGTTTCGTCCGTCCCACGAGTTTGGTATAATGGACCCTCCCTGACTGATGATCCACACGGACCACTCCTCGTGGCCTGGAACGCATGTAAACCGTGGGTCAGTTGCAAAGTTTAGTGTGAAACATTTTAAGTCTGAAATATAGTTTTATTTACTTACTTTTTAAAGTAGAAACTATGTAAATCTTGGCTCTGAGTTGTCTTGACAAGGTGCGAGAGAAGCAGTTGTGTGGTCAGGTGATGGCCAGGCAGGAGGAGCAAACTAGCTCGAAAGCTTTAAAAGAATGTGAGCATTTCCACTTCACTATAAAATTTACTGATAGAACGGTGGTGGAAAAGTCTGTTACGGTATCTAGGCATTGAGCCACAAGAAAGGCTTATGTCAGTTAGGGTGGGGCAATCTTAAAAAAAACCTTAATTCTGCAGCATTTTAATTTGTAACATAAGCTGCAACAAAGCAGTGAGTTGTGTTTCAAGAAGTCTTAAAGAGCCTGGCCCTTTAAGAGGGTTGCCTTGTGGGTATTGTGTATTTGTGACCTGAGCGATTATGGGAGTTGTAGTTTGGCTGTTACTTGTTAAAAAATAAAGTGACCTAATATGGCTGAGAGGCTGGAGAGCTAACATCATTTTGCCCAGGCAGAAACGGGAGTGGTAGTTTATCACTCCTTAATGCCCTCTTCAGGGCACTTAAATCTTTCTTTCTCTAACCCTTTATTTACCCGTTGTTTCACAAAAGGAATTGGGATCTCTATTCTAAGCAAAACAAATTGCAATTCTTCGAGCATGGCCATGGGTTTGAAGACCACAACTACTCAAAACGACATTTAGTGCGTTCCTTTCTGTTTTTTGTAGCGTTATAGAAACCTGGAACTTTTCAAAGTATGTACAAGGAATTGAGCCTCTGCAGTCGACATGTCATGATGTCCCACACCGAGACTCTTCTGTCCCAGTCTAGGAGCGTGGGAACATAAGGCTGTGACACATACAAGGAAATGAACAATAATCTGAGCCATTTACTGCGACACAAAGTGTTCACATTGTAATTTATGAATTTACATAAGTCCCAAAAAAAAGGTAAATGCAGAGTAGAATAAATGCAAAGTAGAATAATAACAGTACAAGTGCAATAGTAGTAGTAGTTTCAAAGTGAAGCTTTACTTCAGGGTGATCCAAGGCAAAACTGCAAACAAAACTGTCTGTGCAACTTTACCTGAACTCTGAAAGCAATGGAACAAAACACCTACTCCTTAACAAAACCAGGAGAAATGCAGGATAAAAGAAATGGCACCTCACCTGTAAACTTTGTGGTAAGCAAATATATAGTGATCTCTATCTAAAAGAATATACTTAAGTGACTAGCATTTATCATAAAGCTAATACTGAAACGTTTCCAATGCCATCTCTGAGCTGGTAGCTTTCACCTCACAGATCCTCCTAGACAAAAAGGAGGTCTCACTCGCATGTAATTTTTCACATATCGATATATCAGCTAACTAAAGCTTGCCCTGACGGAGACACTGATCCATGTTTCATCCAGGTAAAAATTAGAATTGTCAACAAATCATCAAAAATTTGTTTTATCTTCTGCCGCCCTCATTACTGACGGGTGGACCCGCAGGTATATTGATTTTAACGTTAACCTTAACTGTTAGACATCATGAATGTTGTTTTCATTTAAAACCATTGGCTAAATTTCCGTTTGCTGTAACATGGTGGTTGGTCTCTTCTGTTCTGAGGCTCCAGAACGTCACGCTGTCTCCATTTGGAAACATTTTTCGTTCGATGCTTACTTGCTGCTTTTACGAACTCTAGTTGTGCGACGCACAAATAACACGTTGTCAAAACGTGGAAGACTTGTGTTTATAAGGTTGTCAGTCCCGCCTCTGTGAATACGTCTGCTGCCATTTCAGAGGTACAAGAACTCGTACCACATGTTATGTCTCCACTGTATTTATACAGAACAGAGGGGTGACATAAAGTTGCGACGCATAGGAGTGCTTCTTTAGCCATGAGGGATCCTCATGGCTAAAGAAGCCTTCTTATCGATGTCGCATGACTTGATGTGAACGACTGGCTGTGGTCAAAAACCAAACATGGGGCAAGAACTTTGTGGTCACTTAATCTGATATGGAAAATCCTGACAGACCACGCAACACAAATATAGAGTGTGAATCTGGTATTTATTAAATTTCACACTTAGATAAAATGCCATCTTGCTCCTCAGGATCGGCTCTGAGTCAGTCTCACAATTGGCTGATGTAATTTCCAGGTGATGAGAGAGGGGTCGTCTGACGTCCTCAACAAGTTGTATGACACTGCCGTGGACAAGCTGGAAGCCATGAAGAGCGACTACGAGGCTCTGAGGAAGCGCTTAAATGACAAGACAGCCGGTCACAACGCAGATCTGAGTCGACTGGACGAGGCGGAGGAGGAGAACCACCGTCTGCAGAAACAGCTGGACATGTTACTGAAGCAGAGAGACGCTGCCATCCACTATCAGCAGCAATACTCCTCATCCATCAGAAGGTGAGGCTGGAAATACCAGCAGCTGTAAAAAGTGTAACAATTAACACGTGTGTGTGTGTATATGCATGTATAAATAATACGTTCTGTGGTCCAGGTTTGACAACACGCAGCAGGAACTATCCAAGGCTGCAGCCCAGAACAAGGAGCTTCAGCGAGAGATGGATCGACTGCAGTCGGAGGCGACGCGGCTGAAAACGCAGCAGCTCAAAGCGGCAAAAGACTGTGAAAAATGCAGGGATGAGCGAGACTCTGTGATCAGAGAGTACCGCCTGATCATGAGCGAGAGGGACCAGGTGATCAAAGAAGTGGACAGGCTCCATACAGGGCTGGAAATGGCAGAAGCCAAGCTTAAGAACACCTCCTCAGAGAGACGGGTGGCCAACGAGGAGCTGGAGGCTCTACGGCAGGTGAGAGTTCAATTTGGTATAAGGAACATTCCGCCATCAAATTTGAATTAAGTCATTATCCATATGCAGAAAACAGGTTAGGTTTCTTAATCTACAAAATATTTCTGGAGCCTCACAGCAAACCAGTTTGTGTTAAATAAAGAAGAACAAATAAAATGTTTGTATTCTTTTTAAGAATACAAACATTGAATATCTCTGAACTTCTGGTGTAGCAAATTCAAAGTCTCCAGAAGCTCAGAGCTCTTAAAAGTAATTTTGAAAAAAATTGTCATGGCATTCATCTTTTGCTGAACCAAAGACCACAAACAAACAAACAAACAAAAAAATCTTGCCAATCCTTTTCATAACAAAAGTAAAAAATGGGCCCAATATCTCTCTCCAGCTTTGTTAAAGGGCTTGAGGGCCTGATTTTACCTTGGGGCCGTCACTTAGTGACATAACCTCTTATGTAAATAAATAAATTTTTCAGTAGAGAATGGGTGTAAATAACATCTTTTCATATTAATTTGGGTCCTCTTAGTTTATGAAGACCTGGATTCCATTCGGGTCCTCTTAGTTTATGAAGACCTGGATTCCATTCAAGTCTCTAGAGTCCTATGTTAGTTTGTACCTTTTAAACCAAGTCTCCCTCTTGTTCGGTTATGTAGAAGAATCCAGCAACTCAGTTTTTTTGTGAAGCTCAGATTAAGAAACTTCTTTATACTTTCCATCAACATATGGATTAATGGATCATCTTTGAGTTACTGTGTTTTGGAAAGTGTTCCTTTAATTTTTCTGATCATGCATGAGGATGGTAATATGAGTAATAACTTGGACGCCTATTTATTGGAATTCTTTCTATTCTACGAGACGATGTAAGATTTTATTGCACAACAACCAGGCCAGCTAAATAGAAACAATAAAAAATAAACCCAAATTAGAAATGTTTGAGACATCAAAATTCCATCAGGGTTGAATTTGACTATTTTAATTTAGGGAGTGGAAGATAAAAGCCATCAAGTTGTGAGAATTATATCATATTGACCTATATCATCAACTAATGCTGTGTTTTTTCTGTGACGTGAAGGAGCTGGCCTCGGCCCTGGTGGACCGGGACAGGGCCATCTGCGAGAAGAATGAGCTGCTGGAGAAATACTGCCACGAGGTGAAGGACAAAGCCGAGGCCCAGAAGGAGCTGAGCCAAGCCTGCAAGGACATTGATATGGTGCGTGAGGAGAGGGACGTGGCTCGCAAAGAGAGGACGGAGGCAATCATCCAGAGGGACCAGCTGCTGCGAGAGTATTACCAGGCCAGACAGGTAGCTAGACAGACCGGGACTGAGTCATTCATTTGACAGTAATCCCTTCTTCCCATCCCATGTAGTAGTTTTTCCCAGCAGCTGGCAGATTTCCATATATAAATTTAGCTGAGAAATCAGTGTGGGTTGAATTGCGATGAAAGTGCTGTGATTTCTGTGCGAGGGACATTTTCAGCAGTTACAGTATAAAGGTTTTCATGTTTGAATGATTCTGCAGAAACTAAACCAAACCAGAGGACGGTAACGGTGGATTGGGTTTGTAGTGAGCAATTTGTCCTTGTCAAACCCCTGTCTAGGTGTGTCTGAGCCCAACGTTATTGATTATGTGAAATATGAGCCACAGTAATTGCTACACAAGTACAAACGAAGTATGTATAAGGTGATGCGGAGCTTCAGGGTAAACCAAAGAAAAATAACAAAACCCTGAGCTAACTACTCTGTGGAGCGCTACCTCAACCCTACATGAAAAATAAATATTACAAAATGACATCTACTAAACCTGACGCGTTGAACTAAACCAGCCTCTGCATCCATCAATCCATTTTCTTCCACTTATCGGGGATCGAGTCGTGGTGGCAGCAGGCTAAGAAGTGTATTCCAGATGTCCCTGTCCTCAGCGACACTGTCCAGCTCATCCTAGGGGACCCTGGGTGTTCTCATGCCAGATTAGATATCTAATCCTCAAGGTTCTCCTCCCAATTGGACTTGCCAGGAATACCTCCACCTCAACCGGCATCCTTCTACCAATATAACATTCCCTCCTTTTCACGTGTCCAAACATCTCAATCTCGCCTCTCTCACTTTGACTCCAAAATGTTGAACCTGGGCTGTCCCTCTGATGTGATCCTGTCCATCCTTGTTAATCCCCCCAAAAATCTTAACATCTTCAGCCCTGCCTCCTGTACCTAAACTATACAGCAGAACTGTTCTCGGTACCATTTTGTTAAACTTGCCCCTCAGTTTGCTGCAACTTTTCTGTCACAAATGACTCTTGACACTCTGCTCCATTCCCTTCATCTCTTTTCCACAATCCCCCTTTTCCTTGAACTATTGACCCCAATTACTTAAACTCCTGCACCTTCCTGAACTCCACAATTTGCATACATACCACCTGCCTCCCTTTCATTCATACACATGTATTCTGTCTTGCTGCGACTGACCTTCATTCCTCCTCTCCAGCACGTACCTCCTACACCCCAATTTTCTCCACCTGCTCCCTGCTCGCACTACACATCACATTTCGTCCACCAACATTATAGTCCATGCAGACTCCTGCCTGACCTCATCTGTCAGTCTGTCCATCATAGCAAACAACAAGGGGCTCCTAGCCCATCCTTGATGCAGTTTCAACCCCCCCCACTGAACCCATCACTCACTCTTACGGCACGACTCAATGCTGTCATACTGCTCTCAATCATATCCTGTGCCCATCTAACATACTTCGTCACTCCATTAGGAAGTGTGGAGTACTCCACACTTCCTAATGGAGTGACGGAGTATGAATCCTGAAATGATCAAAACAAAGACCTTTATGTTATAAGAACACTCATAACTCTGGCGCTTCAGTCATTTTGCATTAAAATCTTGCTGACATATGTACCTCCATCACTGCCTTTCCTTCACCTCCACCAGAAACAAGACTCGGCCACACTGGACATGGACCGAGCCACCAAGGAGATTGACATGCTAAGGAAACAGTATGAGGCCATTTCTCAGGAGCTGAAGGAGGCCCTGCAGGAGGCAGAGGTGGCTAAGTGTCGGCGTGACTGGGCCTTCCAGGAGCGAGACAAGATTGTGGCAGAGAGGGAGAGCATACGGTGATGAGTTGTGGAGATGAGTTTTACTCATGTTTGTAGATTAAGGAAAACTAAAATTGATGTGCTTTGTGTGATTTATGTCAGTACGCTGTGTGACAACCTGAGGCGAGAGAGGGACAGAGCCGTGAGTGATCTGGCAGACGCTCTGAGGAATCTGGATGATACGAGGAAACAAAAGAACGATGCAACGAGGGAACTGAAAGAACTAAAGTGAGCCTTTCATCCATATCTTCTCCTCAGGCTTCTCTTGTCTTGTTGTGTGTTTTTAGGTTATAAAATATTAACCAGGTTTCCTGAGTCCGCTCTGTTGGTATTGGATTGTACAAGATGTTTTCATACAAGATCTTTAGTGCCACCCAGTGGAGGAATTATGTAACTGACGGAGTCAGACCACTTATCAGGATGACTACTGAAACACCATCCAAATATCTTAGTGTAAGTTACTCACTAACAATCTTATATTTTATATCAAAATTCAAAACACAATCTTAGCTTTCTGAAAAGCTCCAACTGTAGTTCGTGTCAACGAGAAATGAAATCAAGTTTTTTTACAAGTGCAAGTGAATGAAAATCTTCAACAATCCAGCCAAATCAAACTAAATAAATAGATAAATATGTTTTCAACATATGCTACTTAAATTTCTGACGATAAAGCTTTAATTAGTAGTAACGGACATTACATTTATATATAACTATAATACTTTTTAGGGAAATTAAAAATGCAAAATTTTTTAGCAGATGAGTCAACCTCTTTCACTTTTTTAAACCTCATTTCAATCAGGTCCACAGTATTCCCCTCAGGAAAAAAAAGTAATGACTTTAGTGTTTATAATTTTTGCAGCGAAAACAATCTTGCTGCAAACTCCTTTTGAATGGCAATGTGCGTAAAATAAAAGAGTATTATATTTACTTAACTATATATTAGATATGTGTGAGTTCACACTTTATTTATGGAGCACGTTTAAAAACAACGAAGAAAAATGATGCAGAATGGCTGGAGATGGTAAAGAAAATGAAGAGTATCACCAAAACCATAGGCCAAAGATCTATAATTAATAACCTATATTTGTTCATTAGGTTTTTATTTCCAAAGACGGTTTAATTAAAATTTTCCATCAATTACCTGAATGGTGTCACTATCTTTGACCTTTTGAGCAGAGACAAATTTTCTCAGGCAACTTTTCAGACTGCTGCCAAACTATGACAATAACATAGGATAATGTTCTGGTCATATGTACCGTCCTTAATTAACTTAATTGAATCAAAATGTTCCCTCATATTTAGAAAATGTCAATAAAATATAATTTGTTGCCATTTTGATGCACAAATGTATTATTTGCAAAGACGAAAGTTATCCGTGTTAAGGAAGATTTTCTCAAAGTAATGGTTTTTGATTAATATTGATTAATACCGTTTTATCACAGATCCTTAATGATTTCTAAACTATTTTCATAATACTCTATATTTTCATAGAATTACCATCTATTGCTATACTCACACTGAATGTCATCTAATGGGGTTTAATGACTTCATACAACATATTGAGATTCATGGTGCGCCTGCAAATTAAGCGGGGCATTATAAGTGAACTTTTATTCAAATTGAATAGAATTAGAATATAAGAGAAAAAAAGCACAACTCGTCTTCGGTCTATGAGGAGTCCATCTCTCTTCTCACCGTTTTGTCGGATGCTTTCGGGTCAACCACAATGATATGCGAGTAAGGACGCGGAAAAGGAGAGTCCATTCATTCCTGCAACTTTCAAACATTTCTACAAAAATAAATGAATATGAATAAAAACTACAATGTTTCAGCTCAAAGATGTTAAAACATCACAAACAATGCAGCACATATTTTATGTTTCCTGTAGAGAAAAGATGGAGGACCAGTTAGAGAGGGAGGCGAGGTTTCATCAGCTGATGGCGCACAGTTCACACGACTCTGCCATCGACACGGACTCCATGGAGTGGGAGACGGAAGTTGTGGAAATTGAGAAGCACAGAGTAAGAGCCGCTGCTCCTCTCATTTACTTTTTGTCCTCCTAACTGTAACTAAATGGTCTTCTGTTTTGTTTTTTTTGTTCAGGATATGGATTTGAAGGCTCTTGGGTTTGATATCGCCGAAGGGGTAAATGATCCTTATTTACCAGGAGACTGTGGCATATTTGTCAGTAAGGTGGATAAAGGAAGTATCGCTGAAGGAAGATTGAGGTAAATGTCTTCCTGCTTTGGATAATGATGATGATAATGAGTAGTTCATTCACAAATGAAAATTCAAGCATTATCTCTGGTTGACTGTTTCTGTTACAGGTCAGGTCAAACATGCAGATTTGTTCTTCTATCTTTTCTCAACTTCACCAGGGACTGTTCATGTCCCTTGTGTGATTGATGTTAACAAATATCTGGAAGGGGACACTGATATTTCTGCCTTACTGACGTCAAGCTATGTTTTAGAGTCGCACAATTTTCTAAGGCGAATGATGCGAGTATTGCAACAGGCTACCAGCATTGAGATTTTCTTAACGTCGGATGTTTCTTCTTCAACAGTAGGATAAAGCTTTTGAAGAAGAAACCACTTGTGTCTGGGTGGATTTGCAACTACTCACGACTCTACTCGTGGCTTTGCACTGACTTAAATGTAATCACACCGTTCGGTCTGAATGCAGCAATAGTTTACAACGTTTCTTGATCTTCACTTCAAAAGTTTTTAACAAATAGTTTTTTTTTTTTTTTTTTTTGAAAACCAAAGAAGAAAACCATGCCTCCAGAAGCCACAACATCTCAAATTAGATTTATGAAAATGATTTTTTTTCATTGACAATGATGTAAATATGGAGACATTATTCACTGCAGCATTTACGCTGTGCTTTACCGCCTAAATATAAAAACAGAGTTGAGCTAAAGTTGCGTCTTTAAAATGAAAATCTTAAAAGCTTAAAAAGAATCCAAGTAATGCCTCTTCAAAACACTTTTGGATCTTGGGTGCATCTGGAGAGCATAAAATAGCTGTAGAATTGGATCCTTTTTTTCCGTGGAGCACTTGCATCACTCTGCTTTGTCTCTTTCTCTCTCTGCTCAGGGTGAATGATTGGTTGTTGAAAATAAATGATGTGGACCTGACCAATAAGGACAGGAAGCAGGTAATCAAAGCGGTGCTGAGTGGCGAGGGAGTGATCAACATGGTGGTTCGTAGGAGGAAGTCACTCGGCGGACGAATCGTTACTCCAGTCCAGTTAAGCCTGGCGGGACACAAAGGTCTGCCTCAGACACAAATAATGGAATGCTGAAAATTTTATTCCAGTACTGCAACAAACGTCAGTTATTAACGTCTTTATTACTTAGATTTGACTAAAATGGTACAAGTTTTCTGTCACCTCTCAGAAAGCGGTATCGGGCTGGAGAGTGGCGTGTTTCTTGCCTCTTTGGCTCCAGGAAGTCCCGCTGCCAGAGAGGGTGTTCTTACCGTTGGAGACAGACTCTTGGCTGTGAGTACGCTGCCCCAAAATGTAACATGGCGAGATATGATGATTGCTGGTCTCTGATTGTTATTGTGTTTATTACTGAATCATATATCTGGTGATTATAGTCTTGTCTATTAATTTATTGCCAAAATCCATTTGAATTAAAATATTTGATATGCTTTTCATGGCGAATATTAATGTCATAAGTTTTACTAACTAATGACAAAGTGTATAATTAATAAGGTACATTTTTAACTGACTGACAGCATTATAAAGTTGTTTGCAAATTTTCTTTGTTTCTCTGCCTTTGATCTGTGTGGAGGTAAAAGCAGTGTTAACTCAAGATAAAAGTGTGTTCATGTCTTTGACTTCATGTGTGGTTGGAAACTGTCCAACTTTCCTTAGCACAGTTCATCTGGAATATAACTGATCAAACTGCAACAGTGAATTTCCTCCGTCACACTTGGAAAACCAAACCATGCTCCACCTGCTTGTGTATTTATGTTGTCTGGAGGCCTGTTGTGACTGCTGACGTTTGCTGTTTTCCTCCCCTACAGATCAATGGAATTGCACTCGACAACAAGTCCCTCTCTGACTGCGAGTCTCTGCTGAGGAGCTGCTGTGATTCTCTCAACATCTCCCTCATGAAGGTGAAGACCTCAGTCCTCCACCACAAAAATCCCCACTTATAGATCTACAGTAGTGGACCCAACCACAAAAAGACCCATCGTTTTGAGAATTTCCTTTTATTATGTCCGAACCACCAAGAGTCTGAGACTTTTATACAGAGGAACTGTTTTTTTTTTTTTGGTTTTTCTTTTTAGCTCTCACTCCCAAGTGTATCTTTCTAGAATCATTTTTTAAACATTAACATTATAAACATGATGTAATTTTAGGCATGAAAACTGAACCATACAGACACGTCTGGATATGCCGTTGTTATACCAACTTGCTGCTCTCAGCCTTCCTACTGACCAGAGAGAACGTAACTGCCAACGCCGTCACCACTAAATCCTTAACAAGTGGAAAATAGTTCCCAATGTATCTCAAAACAAAACTATCCTAGCAGTGACTGATATATTTATTTTTATTCATCTATAGCGCACGCTATGTTAATGTCACCACGATGACATCACTTTACTCAAATCTGCCTCATGCCAAACGATCGGAGGAGCCCACCCCAGCCTACATTGGGTGAGAGGTGGGGTACACTCTGGACCAGTCACCACTTCATTACCGGGCCACTGTATTGAGATGATGAACAACAATATAAGCTTATTTTCCCACCTACTATCAACAATCCACCTGTTTTGAATGTTTCATCCCAGGCCGTGTTTATGATCAGGCTGTATTTAGGTATCCAGTCCGTAAAGGGACCCCTCCGAGTCCCAAGAACAGCCTAGTCTTAAACCTTTTGAGACGACAATTATGGGATTAAATTTTAATGATGGTTTAATGGTTGACTACAAGGATTCTGTAAGAGCTAGAGCATTTTGCTCACTAAGTCCCTCATAGACTGTTGAGCAATGTCCTTTTGTTGTTCTGCTTTGAGTCACTGAGGTTTTCATTTCTTATTTGAGATTAAGATATATTTAGTATTATATATTATATTTAACTCTGATCACCATAGTTCCTCCCACAGAGCTGCTCTGGCCAAAGTTTATTTGAAAGTTTGAGGGACTCCCGCCTCCAGTCCTGTGAGATCCGCAGCTGCAGGAACTCCAAGCACAGCTGCTCTCAACACAACTGCTCCACACAGACAGAAGTCTGCAGCTGTGACGGCAGGGACGACGAGTGTAAAGAAACGGCTAACTCTCTGGGCAGCAGCGCTGCCTGCCACCACAAACCTTACTCCAACGGCTCCCTACACACCCGCTCCCTCTCTTCCGCACACAGTCCCTCAGAGGCCCAATCAGATTTCTGCTACAGGAGGCAGGATTTCCAGCATCGGCCCTTTACCTTCACCCCCGTGCTGTCCGACTGCAATCCACCTCAGACAGCTGTGGAACAAGTGCAGAGCTCGCCAACGAAGCCCAGCGGAGGAACATGGCCTAAAATCATAGCTGGGGCTCCTGTTTCTGAGTTTGCTCAGCTCTCGATCTACAAGAGAGTCAAACAGAGGAAGTCCGTGTTTGACATGAATGTTTTCAGGAGGCCTGAGGTTCCCCCAAAACTGGACTACATGTCTTTGTCTCAGCTGTCTAAACACACCCCACAGGGCTCCTTGTCTGAATCCTCTCAGACCCCTCCTACCCTGCCAGCCAGGAACAACTCGTTCAGGTTCAAACACCGCCATCAGAACAGCTCTGCTTCGGACTCCACCATCACCGCCGCCACTCCTCCGGCCTCGCCGGCCCAAGCCACAAGCCCTCAGGACCAAGGTGAGGCAGCGAGCTATTACGCAGACATTCATTCAGGAGAGACCAAGAAACCTACAGAGGAGGAGGGGCGCCGACATCGGGCAGATGAGCGGGGTAAGAGGAGGTACAGGCCCAAATCTGCACCAGCGCTACGGCGAAATGTGACTCCATTACACATCCCTGCTCCCATGCAGGTGAGAGATGCCTTCACTTGATCTGAGTTCTTGATCCGCTGCATTTTATCAGAAGTGTTATGAGCCATTTGGTTCTTTCAGGTACAAAGTTTCTCTAATGACGAGCACTCCCCAGAACCAACGGACCTGTTACGCTTCTCTCCAATGAGATCCAATCGGTACAGCATGCAGTTTGCCCCCCCCACCTACAGCAGCATCACAGCACGTGAGTCAGTGGGGTCAAGGTTCACACCAGGAGGAGAAACTACTTTTGCCCAAAGGGGAAAACACAAGCAAATGGACAAAACGCAATCATGTCAACAAAACATCCTCTTCAATTTGACAACACATTCACAGCATTTGGAGAAGGCGCAGCAAATACAACAGAAAACCTAAACAAGCTGCAAATAACACATCACATTAAGAAAAACACACTGCAAATACCACAACACGACACACAAGGAAAATGCGCTGCGAAAAGCTGTGTTTTCCCGTGTGTCATGTTATTTTCAACGCCTTCCCCAAATGGTGCGCATGCCATGTCAGACTGAGGAAGATGTTTTATTAATTGCTTGCTTGTTTTGTGAATTTTGTTTTTCCAGCCACCGTAGAAAACAATGATTATCTGTTCATTCTGTATTTCATTATTCAAACTCAGCGGAATTCTTCCTCATTTTATCATTTACTTAGAAGCTGATTATAATAATAATGAATTAAGTGGTCCATGTATATCTATGTCTCTAGATATCTTACTATATCTATCTATTTTTCTCCCTCTATATATCTAGCTTTCTCTCTATTTCTCTTTGGCTATCCTTATTTCTCTCTCGCTCCTTCTCTTTCTACCTAGCTTTCTATCTGTCTCTATTTCTCGTTCTCTCTCTCCATTGCTCCATCTATCCCTATTTCTTCGTTCCTAGCTTTGTCTCCATCTAAATGTATTGGTTTGTTCTCCAGACCCAGCACAGCGAGGTCTGGCCCCTTGTCCTGCCGTGACAGCCGTGATGAGGAACCCGGTCTACACTGCCTGGAGTCATGAGATCCAGACTAACAACTGTCCTCCCCCTCCAGCCTCAGGCGTCCCCCAACACCCACACACAAGGTACCAACATCTGTCACTGCATAGATAACAGAGCTGATAATACGTTTTATCTCTAATTGATAATGAAAGGATTCATAACGTCGTTATTCCACATCCAACTTTTTATAAATCCTGTGATGGTCCATCTAGTGTAGTAGTGTGACCCAGATCTCACGAACAGATGGCCTGCAGCACATTATATCTGGATCTGACTTGAATAATTGACAGTCGTGGGAATTCCTGAAGCTTATTTTCTCCACTTTTAGCCCCCAGCATCAAGGTCACCTCAGTCTGGACCTCAGCCACAAACGCACTGGAGACATGACTGAGACCGGCTGCAGCCAAATGCCACACAGCACCAACTCCCTGCCCTCA
Source organism: Lophius piscatorius (assembly GCA_009660295.1). Classification (NCBI taxonomy): domain Eukaryota; kingdom Metazoa; phylum Chordata; class Actinopteri; order Lophiiformes; family Lophiidae; genus Lophius; species Lophius piscatorius. Next base: position 4,599 of record VRLP01003813.1, on the reverse strand, counting down.
TGCACCAGACTTGGTAGGAGTTCTAGATTGAGTCCAGTACTCAAAAGTTTCTCATAAATGATCGGATGCATCTGTTCCTTTGTAATCTCTTACTCTGCATGATCTGTTGACTTCACTGAGTGTTGATCACAATAATTGGCAATTCACCTAATCCCTGGGATTTCTGCAGGACTGCACAATTTTGTCAGTATGACCTCAATGTATTTATAAACTTTTACCAGTCATAGTAGTTTCCTGCAACTTGGGACCAAATGACGCAAACCCTTACTGAGCGTGCAACTGATGACTCCCACAATCCAAACACCCAATTGAATACAGGTTAAAAGATAAAATGTTTCTAGAGAAGCATACCTTCTGGAATGGTTAGTTGGCACATATTTAACTAAACATTTCTCATTTCAAATGCAACAACTTTACGACGTCTATTGCGATTGGACGGCGGCTTAAATCTCAAAGAGGGATATATTTGAAATTTGGGTAAATGAAACCCAAACAAGAACTCTTTTGATCACATTCAATTTTACAAGGCTAAACAGAAATGTTTAACCTTGCTCGCCCCCCACTCCTCCGCAAAATCTTTAATGGAGATTGGTTCAGTAGTTCTTAAAAAATGTCGCCATTTAACCTCCACCTCCGTTTGGTTGTCAGCAGGAGAATGAGGCTCTGACTGGATTGGACTCGATTAATATGTTGATTTATGAAGGAACATCTGGGATTCTCTCCTTTACATCGCAAGATAGCGAAACATTCTCTTTCAATGTACGGATTTTATCCGTACATCAGGCTGATTTATGGGGTTGCTATCCTCGCAAGTGGGTGCAGATTCAAATAAAAATCCAGACTGCGTGTTTTAGACCGTGAGAGGAAGCTGGAGCATCCAGAAGGAACCCACGCAGGCAACATGCAAACTCTGCACAGAAAGGCTAGCAAAGGTGGATTTGAACCTGTGACACACCAGAGCTACCCACTGTGCCAATGTGCTGCCTTTACACTGTCGTTTCTTTTTTTCAGTGTAAATAGGCAAACACTGCATTGAAGCGTTTTCACTCCAACGGTATTCATCAGCTATATTTGTCCAAATGGCTGATGTTGGTGTCCCCTAAGAAAGACCCTGTTTTAAACTCCTCTCCTCTAAAATTATCCATGATATTCTTTATTGAAATAATCCTTTAATAATGCTCCTGTCTTTAGGCTCCTCCACTCTACAGTTTCGGACAGAGCGAATCAGGATACCGCCCACTCGTTATCCACGGGCCACGGGATCTGACAGAGGTACGGATGAGTACGGCAGCAAATTGACCTAATAACCAGCAGCTCGGTCTCAGGTCCTCTCTTCTTCTTGGCCAGGCTCCCTGTCGCATTCGGAGTGCAGCAGCCCGACGCCACCAACGTCCCCCATCAACCTGGAGACATCGTCTTTCACCAGCAGCCAATCACAGAGCTCCATCTCCATCCAGCCCAGGATATCGGTCAGCCCCTTGCCGGTGGGCGACAGGCGGAAGGATAGGTACGGTTGCCTCTCATCACCATTTGCAGCCGAGCGTTTTCCATTCCTGTGCTTCTGCGTGATTAAGTTTCTGTAAAGCGGTAGACAACGCTGCCAGGTTCCGCCTCATCTCTATCATGTAACTCTGCTGTTCTTCATAACCTGACGTCTGTGCTTTCTCTCAGATTTATCTGTATCAGACTCCCAAGAGCCATTAGGTTCTGTTTAGGAAGCCCGAGGTTTGTCCAATGCTGTTCATCACACTTTCTATTGGAGGGTTAGAGCATGGAAACCACAACTTCCTGTGTGCACACTGCAGAAATGAATTAGAGGTGTACCGATGAATCAGCTTACTGGATGAATAAGATGTTTTATTGGAATTTGACTCAGATGTACAACATGTACTTCACCTCCAGGGAAAGTGAGAGCTCAAACCTCCTGAGGTTTATGTAGGTTTTGATGAATTGCAGATTTTTTTTGTTAATGACTTTGAGTTGATTGTTCCTCTCTAGATCTTTACCAGTTTCAAATCAAAATTGTATTTTTAAAGAACTTTACATATAAAAGTATCATTATTGTGGAAATGGTCTTTACACAATAAAGACCATTTCCATATAGAGCCCCACCCAGCAAAGTAGGAACTATAAAAACAGAATATACAATAAGAACTATTGGCTAGTTAATCAGCCCTCTTTTTTTTTCTCTTCTTAATCTTCGTTTTTATGTCAGCTTTTGAAAATACATCGGTTGACCTCTAGCATACATCAATCAGCCATAAGAGTATAACCACTGATGGGTGGATGACCTTATTTCATGAAGGGCAGCTGTGGCTCAGGCAGTACGAGCAGTCGGTCACTCATGAGAAGGTCAGTGGTTCGATCCCCTGGCGTCTTCACATGTTGTATCCATGAGCAAGAAACTGTAGTACACAAACGCCAGTTCTGATAGAAAAGTGTAAGAACAGAAATTGTGTTCTATATATCAGGCAGGTGGTTTAACTGTTATGGCTGAACTATGTAATGTCTCAGTACCTTCTGTAAGACTGTTGGAGCACAGACACAATGACCTCCTGGGTGCACACTGCAGATATGCAGCCTTTGGAAATTCACTATCGGTGAGCGTCTGGATTTGGTTGTTTGAGAAAGCTATTGGATTTTTTTTTTTTTTTGATAACTGCATGACTTTAGTTGGTTTCTGGAAAAACCCTTGACACACCCACATTGTTCTGACTCAAGGTTTAAGACCTAGTTCTCTGAACTTGTAGAATGTGAGCCAAGTGTATCACAAAAGCTTAATACTCTGCACGTGTTATAGGTTCTCTGCTTTTAAACAGTGGCCCTCGTCTTCACTGAAGGACGGGGTTTACCTCCTATGTCAATGGACCCTTTTGCTTCTGGGTTACACCAACAACTCTGTCTGCACATCATCTAGAGAGCTTCAATATGGAGATATTTTAAGTCCATATCAGAGTCTCTATTGGAATGTAGTAATAGCGTTCTGTCATCCCATGAAGGCCATACTTGGAGGAGCCACGTAACGTCACGGTACAGAAAGGAGCAGAACCACTGGGCATCTCTATTGTGAGTGGAGAGAACGGCGGCGTGTTTGTTTCCAAAGTGACGGCAGGCAGCATCGCTCACCAGGCCCAGCTAGAGTATGGGGACCAACTCCTCGAGGTGCAGCAGCGTCACACACAAACAAAAATTCTGTTTATCATCTGGGCTGTTTCTAACGATTCTTTATTTCCAGTTTAATGGGATCAACCTCCGTAACGCCACCGAGCAGCAGGCGCGGCTGGTGATCGGGCAGCAGTGCGACACAGTAACCATCTTGGCTCAGTATAATCCTCACATGTCTCAGCTGGGCAACCATTCTCGTTCAGGGTAAGAAAGCAGACCAGGAGAGAAAAACTTGGAGCAGCTGGAAAAGTTTTAATTTTGACGCCACTTCTGTCTTTAGTTCTCAAATGGCATCCATCAGCAACCAGCCCAGTCCACAAGACAGTGGAGCCACCACGCCCGACAATCACTACACTCTGAGCGACCAAGAGGAAGGCACGATGACACCGCCGTCTAAGCGGACGACTCCTGCCACCAGCCCTCAGAACTCCTTCAGGTAAAAACGATACTAGTTTGTTTTTTTTGGCTACCACCAACAATCAAACTATTGGTCGGAATTATGGGGTTAAAATGACTGTGTGGACAAATTCAAACCTTCGCTGCTTCTTACGTTCAGGCTTGCTGGTTCAAGCCCACTTAGGGCTGCAGAGCCTCGTCTGGTGAGGCTAAAGAGGATCCAGGTGGAGCTTGGAGTCCAGATCTGTGGAGGAAACCTCGCCGGCATCTTTGTTGAGAGTCTGGAAGATGACAGTCCTGCCAAGAGTTCAGATGGCCTCCTGCCTGGAGACCTGATCCTGGAGGTACCAGAAGCCAATTTGATTTGACTGACATGATGGCGTGCTGTGACAGCCACAGACATCTGACCGCTGACAGCTCCTACAATGGACACGTCAGCATCAGGACTTGACATGAGACTTTATCTACTAACATCTTTAGCAACTACCTGAACATCGTTGCAGCCCATGTACCCCGTTCCTATAAAAACTATTCCCTAATGGTGGTTTTCGACACCAGCTGTCCAAGTTGTTTATTATGCAAATTGATTTCTTGGATTGACCCTCAGTTGACCACATTGATCTGCCATGGCTGACCAATACTGCACGTTTGTTTAGCTTACCTGATGACTCTTTAAAGTTTTAGTCATATCAATTCATTTGTGGATTTCGCAATTCCAAAGGCGATAGAAAAATATTCCTGGATTGCACCTTTAACCACACCTGGAGAAAAACCTAAGTTTGATGGAAATCCTGTCGTTTAAGCTAAAAAATAGACCAAATAAATCTCTTTATCAGAGGAAGGGAAAACCATCAATATTTAATTGCAACAGATTTGTTTGCCTTTTGTTGTGCTAACTAAATTTTAAGTTCTCTATATAATTCATTTTTCTATTATAGTAATAAGTCAGGTTGCTTTGACCACCAAGCTCGGCGTTCTTATGACCAGTGTTATTGGTGTTTTCACGCAGTACAACGGCGTCAGCATGAAGAACAAAAC